>JANHGC010002323.1:4092-16129 GCA_027560395.1 Boaedon fuliginosus | reverse complement strand
ACATGACCACTAAGCCACACCCACCAAGTCACATGGCTGCTAAGCCACACCCACCACTAAGCCACGCCCACAGAACCAGTTGTTAAAAAAATTGAAACCCACCCCTGATCAGACTAATAAAAAGTGGGGCAGGGGAGAGAAATCGCTGATGTAATAGTTATCAAATAATATGTAATTGACCAAAAGAGAAAAAAATAGGAGAACAAAAAAGAGAATGATCTTTAAAATTATCTTAGTAACAAAAGTAATACATTATTGCTCCAAAGTTGTCGTCTTTTGTCAGAAATTTAGAGTTTCTGACAGATTAGGGTTAGGGTTTCTCATACAGAATATTATGGTACTAGCACTGTTTGATTGGTTAAATTCTTTTGGTTAAAATCCTGTGGATTTCAATTGAAAGTATGGCAGTGATAGTAAAGTTCATGCAGGTATATGTTTCAATTTCTGAACAGCATTTCCAACTGCAAAATTATTATATCCAGCTTTTATTAAATTTCTTTCAAGATGATATACAAAAATGAAATATAAAGTTGTTTTGCATTTCATTTTATGATCAGAATATAGTAGTTAATGCAATAGAACATATAAGCTTTCAAGTTGAATTCAAAGAGGTTCTAAATTCTGAAGCTCTTAGTTAAATGAAAAATTAAAGACATATTTTCCAGAAAGGTAATTATAATCTATATTATTTCTTTATTTTATTTCTATAGCCGAACATTTCAGCAAATAACTCTGGGTGGCTCACAATTCAAAACATATAGTACAATTAAAATTTAAAAAACATTTTATTACAATAAAAACAGTAACAAGCATTAAAACATAAGCATTAAGTTTTTATTTTTTTATTATTTTTGGCAAAATGTTTTATTATTTTGTAAATTATTACAGAAATAAAAACTATAAATATACCCTAGAGTTGGGTGGGAGGGCTCAAAATGTAAGAAAATAATAATAATTTTTTTTTTGCTCTGACCCGAGTATAAACCGAGGGTGACTTTTTCAGCTTATTTTGGGTGCTGAAAAACTCGGTTTATACTCGAGTATATACGGTAGTTTAAAAGTTCTTTGCACTTGAATTGCAATGATATTAAATTTTCATAATAGGAATTCACAGGCAACTGATTCAAACATTACCCTGTTTTGAATGAAATGTTTGAAATGGTCCATTTTAGACTCAAAACAGTGATTTCACATTTGATCCAGAGGCATTTGGCACTTGAAATAGGATGTTTTGCATTCCAAACATTTTATATATTCCAATTTATAATACATCTAGTAAAATAGCCATGCTAAATATAGGGATCTTTAGATGTGTGTTATCCACCACTTCTCAATGTAAACTGGGCCACACAATGTTATAAAGGGCAAACTCTAATTCCTGAAACAACAGACCACTGGGGATAAATTTGAATTTTGCAAAGATGTTATGAAATCTCCCACAGAAGCCAATGTTTCTAGTACAAGATCATAACAAAAAGAGGATATTGTACATTTCAGGTGACATAGACATTTATAAAATGTCTTGATGCTTCTAACAAGATACAGACAGAAATTAAAACCAATCGATAAAGCTATGCATTTACTGATGAAAAAGCCTCCTTTTTCTTTGTATATATCATCAATTAAGCCAGAATATATATTATACAATTCAGGAGGGTACAGGGACAGCAAAGTATAAATTGTTATACCTGCAATGTTTTGATTGGCGAGTGTTGCTTTGATGTTTTTCATGAGCAATTTCAGTTCATGAGCCCTTGGAGGCTTAGGAGGACTTACACCCTGAGGAATGGCACCGGCATTCTGTACATTAATAAGATCAATAGGAAGTAAAAAACAAATAGCTACATTAAAGATAAATGTGCAATAAATTATGCTGTTCTCATATATTAAATCTCAACATCATTTTGTATTTAGCATTGCATAAGCACATGAATCGTTTATGTAGACTCAGTCCAGGCATTAAATTATGTAAATCTTTCAACAGGAAGTATGAAATAGGAGCCAAAGTAGCAATGAGCAAATCCATTAATTTAAATAAAAATATACCTGTATTCCTTTTATATCAGTAGATCTTGTACTCAGAATCATAACAGGTGATGTGCAACTGATGAGATTCTGCAACACACTTTTAAATGTTTCTAGTACAGTGCATGTCCCAAGAGTCTGATCCTATAAAGAGAAAAATGGTGGCATTGCTTATAAAACTTTAACGAAGCATATAGGAAAAAAATCTTCATGCTGCTTAGCGCATTGATTCCAACTATAGCATCATCTGCTCTACAAATTCTTCATTGCTTCCAATTCTAGAAGAATAAGCTTGAATTAAAACAAATAATACATCTGGAGGTAGATAAATGTATACAGATGAGAGATCTCCTCATGTATTGTATTTAATTTGTGTATAATGGAGAAATGAAGACCATGATATGGAACATATAAGCAGGCATAGTGAAAAGTGCCAATGCACCTCAGTGACAATGCATCAAATATAATAGCCAGACAGCAAAAAGTCAAACTGAAAATGATTAAACACTTATTATTTATTTAGCATATGATGAGAACGTGACAGAGAAGTCAATATATGCACACAGCCCATGTAATTAAACATTTATGGTGGTACAGCAGTGCTTCACAACTGGATATCCAATTGAGATATCCAGGATATCCAGGCAATTGCCTCTGGTATTGCTTCATGGGACTTCTACAAGTGCCATCAAATTTGGTACCCGAGAGGATTTAGTTTACATTTGAATATTGGGAAGGTTATTGAGATGTCGAATAGTATGTAGATTAGATTACACCCAACTGTACTTCTCCTTTCCTTTGTATTTTTCATTCCAGAATGGTCACCAAGACCTGGAACCATTATCTGGAGATGTAAATAATTAAATGTGAAAACAAACTGAAGTTTTTGAAGCATTGAAGTATTCAAGGAACAGTAGCTCTTATTCAGAAAATAAGAGGTCCAATTTGTACACTCCCCTTCAAGATAATAGTTTGTGGTTTGCAGAGAAAGAATTCTGAATCCCTTGATCTTGGGTGCTCACACTTCACCTGTATCTGAGGAATAGTTTTACCCATCCCATTCTCTACACTAGTTATGCACATTCTTGGAGTGAGTTTAATTGACAATCTGGCTAAAACTTTAGACAGACAGACAGACATGCCTCACTTTTGCAGGAAGTAAAAAGTGGCTGCAAGAACGAGAAAGAATAAATCGTTTGATGGAGATTATTAGGGAAAAGAAACTAATGGGTTCACTGGCTTCATGACACTAATTTTAAAAAGTTCTTTGAGTAAATATTGTCAGTTACATTCAATTAATCCAGAATTTTTTCAAAAGTCAGCTCAGAAGATAAGTAATGCACACTATACAAACTTCAGTGAACACACATTGGCTGATTATTTTCAGAGGGCTCCTTATATGTTTCAGGAAATGAGGCGGGGTATAAATCGAAACAAATAAATAAATAAAAATAAATAAATATAACTTTTTTAAAAGCGCCGATTCACACAGTTCACCAAGATTGAAATTACCTGCCAATATTTAATTTACATTATGTAAAATTTTTGTTTTTTTAATTAACAAAGGTGAGTTTTTTATGCAATGTTTAGTCATGAATTATAAATATTTAATCAGAAAATTGAATTACAGAATATACTCTCAATAAAGTCAACATTTCAGCATTATCAAGCTCCATATAAATGCTATTCATTCACTCTGTGGCATTATGCCATCTATATCCATCTATACTAGTTTTCCTCAAGCTGATGCCCGCTCCCACTATGAATTCAGGGGATTGTCATTTCATTGAATAGAGGGGTGTGTGCCCACTACGTTGAACAAGACTGTTCTGATCCATTAATTTTTATTCATAAATACACTGTAGCCAACTTCATAGGTTTTTCATGCTCAGTCTTCTTTTAATTCCTGAACATTCAACAAGTTATACAGGAGCTGTCTTGAATTCATGAATCATAGCCAGCACTCCTGAAGCGCAAAGCATTTGAACCTTAACAATGTCTTTAAAAAAAGAGGCTACTTGTTAAAGTCTCCCTCTAGGAGCAGAGACCACCAGCAATATTTTGAATTCTGTGCAATAAACAAGTGGAGACAAAAAGTAGCCTTTTGTATTACTGCCCAAAATAGCTTTTAAAATACCTGTTGTTTTACAGGCACCTGTATATATGGTGAAAATGATAATTTCCAAGGAAATGGTAGTAAAGTAGTTATGTATAATTGAGTTTGCTGTTGTTGTCTATCTCAGTGGCAAATACTGAGAGGTTTTATAGACTACTATTGCAATGGTTTTGGAAGTAGCAGCATATAATTACTCTTGCAAAACTTACAGCAGCCTATAATTGTCAACCTTTCAAAAAGCTGTTATATCCACGCTAGTATGCCAGAAACTGCAGCTTTATCCCTTGCTCCTAATTATATTTATTAGAAGCCACTCCTTTGGAATGTGGAATCAAGGTGCTAATGATTTAGAGAAGGGACAGACAAATGTTTAGAAATATTATTTATTTAAATGTGCTGCAGTTACATATAAGAAAATGGTAACATACTTACTTTTTGCACATTAGTAGGTTTCATTTCAATATTTGTTTCAGAGGAATAAATGTAAGACCACTTAATCTGGATGTCTTCCCCTTCAGATTTTGCTGAAAGTTTCAGCTGTTGATAATGACAGTTTATAAAGGATTATTATTTTTAGTTTGCAAAATTAAGCACGTTTGATGCCAGTTGCAGTTTTATATGTTGAAGTTCAGTTTATGTACAGAATCTTTCTTCTTTGAAATGTTTAAATTATGTTGTGAATATAAATTCAGATAGAAAATCTGATGTACTCTCCAAATAGTTTGGACCACAATTCCCAGCAATTCCAATAGTAAACAATTATGCAAGTTAAAAACTCTTGAAGAACAGCAGATTGACTAGTTATGTATGTTCACTCTCTGTAATCAAAACGCAATCTAGTACATGCACAATTTAGGGAACTATAATCACCTTCCAGATCAGTTAGTCCTCAATGTTCCTAATTGATTATACTAGCTGGACTATCTTTGGCTGGCGACACAAAATTCTGAGAGTTGGATCCTAGCATCTCTTTCGCCAGAGCCCCAGATTGGGAAAGCTACAAACTACATAATTTCTGTAGGGCAACTGAATAGTAGTAGTAGGCATTTACATTTTTAATATAATTTCTGATGGGTATACATTAGAATTTAGTATCTTGACTTTCAAGAATGTACAAGATAACTAAATGAACAAATACATATGTAAGATATCTTACTGCAAGATTTGTTAATTTACATTCAAAACATTACCTGTAAATGAAGTGGAGATAGTTTTACACGGTAAGACTGACATTCTCCAGTAAGAGGTGCAGTTTGGGATACATTGACAAGAAAATGGAAGGAATTTCCAATTACATTACAGGAAACCACCTAAAATAATAAAATATAGTTTTATCATCAGTTGTATTTATAGAGAAAGCATTCTGAGCATTTATTTGAATGTTAAAGTGACTGCCATTTTTTGACATCAGAATTCATATCTTGGCAGTTGCATAGGTTCAGAAAAGTAGACTGTTTCTTGCCTCTTGGGTGAATTAAGCTTGTATATAATCTTGTCCAAGGGAAACGAAGCTCATTGATGTAATTCTATTGCTATTATTTCACAACCAAACTAAAATGAACAAGCAGGAACCTGTAGTGAAATGCTGTAAGATCATTTTTCAAACTTTGTTATCCAGAGCATTCTCAGAAATATGTTGTAGATGGCTGCATCAGTATGATAAATATGATAAACTGAAGAAATAAACTACTTGCCTTTACAGCTGTATGTGTAAGTGTGTACATATATTCATTCCGCACAAATCAGAAATGTTGCATTAGCAGGATCCTGTCTCATATGAAAGCCAATTCACATATAACTGCATGGATGTTGGTATCTCAAGAAGATCAATATCATTTGAGTGATATTGACAGAGGATTGAGTAACATCGTAACAGGACAGAAGCCTTCCCAGCCTTCCAAGGAAATCTTCCCAATTGGGCTCCAAATAGTTTAAAACAGAAACCTTTCTGTAGTGTATGGAGGAGTTCAGGCTGATGAGTAGGGAGCTATTATTTTTTTATGTTCCTTATCTAAATTATTTAAATTTAGACTCTGTCTACATGTTTAGCTCTTGGATATGAAGATGATCCCATTACTGCTACATTAAGAAAGAAGATTGTTTATTTCACCTTCCTCCTCCTAAAACTTTTCCCATAAATTCTACCACATGGATATTCCCTCTGTTAGGGATACTTAATTATATTTGATAAAGTTAAGCCTAAATTTTAGCTTGCACTGCCCTTTCCTCAACCCAATGTCTGTACATCCCATTCCAACACTACGGAGCCCTATATTCAGTGCAGAGATATCTGGTTTTGTACCAAATTTATCAGATCAGTATGTTTATTCTTCTCTCAAAAGGTACAAATATTTTACTTATGATTTACGAATTTAAGGTTTAGGCATTTAAGGACTATCAAGCAATCAGAGAAAAATCTATCATTTTTATCTGCTTCTGCTTAGGGTACTTTAAGTTTTCTCTGACCAAAATATATCTTTAGGCTTATCTGGGAACCTGGAAGAAAGCCCTTTCCCACAACCTTTGAAAGTGTTTAATATTAGACTACTGTAATCTCATACTGCACTTCTGGTTCTCAGTCTCAAGGTATCTTCTTCTTTGAGAACAAGTTTGTCTACTGATATGTATTAACCATTTGGCATCATTTTTGCTTCAAATATGTACAGTGTAGCTCTCTGGTTTTTGACAGAAACATTTGAACTATTATTCAGGTAGCACTTTGTAAATAATTTACTGCTTGTTAATAGAATAGAATACAATTCTTTATTAAGTGTGATTGGACACAAATTTGTGTAACAAAGGAAAGTAACCCATGAAAGAATTAGTCCTTTGTTAATTTCATACTAACTAGACAACCCCTACTCTCTTGAGTGAACATTTCAGAGTTATTTCCTTACTTAAACAGAGAAACAGAAATACCCCAAGTGGACAAATATGGAGTGGGAATGATTCCAACTTTCTGCTGGCTTCTCCATTTACTTTATGGCTGTAGGGAGAAAGACAGTACAGAGGCAAGCAGGAAGATGCTAAGGTCCAAGGCAGGCAAACCGTTGCTGAGTGAGAAAGAAAGCAAAGAGGCACATGGGGGTGCAGGTCAGGAATGGTATGTAGGGGCATGCAAGAAGGCCACACAAGTTAGGAAACATGGGTGGCATGCTCCAGTGATATCATGCAGGTCAGGGAGGATGTGAAGGTGAGTATTATAGGGCAGAAAGGGTTCCTGGGGGTGCACAAGAGGTGCTGTGTCAGTTTAATAGGGAGGGTGTTTCCATAGGTCAAGAGAAAGTTATTGGGGTGTGTAAGGGGTGCTGCATGGGTCATGTAGGGTATATGGGTGGTGGCATAGATCAAGAACAATCCAAAGGGGTGGCAGGGCATGTTAGAGGTCCTGTGCTGTTGGGGATGACAGGAGTTGGGAAGATGCATGGAATTGCTTGGGATTGCACAAGAGATGCCATTCTGGTTGGGGATGGTGCTCAGGGAGGGCAGCATGGGTCAGGAAGCATGTGTGAGGTTGAAGGCATGCCACATGGATCAGGAAGGCATGCAGGAGCGGTTCAGGTTGAAGTGGGGTGCATATGAGTGCATAAGAGTGCTGCACGGAGCCAGTGCATGGGTGGCAGCATTGGTCTGGGACAGTACATGAGCATACGCAAGAGGTGTGGTGTGGGTCGGGACAAGCATGCAAAGGGCACTGATTGGTGAAATTGTACAGGGGTACATGGGCCAGCAAGGGTATGTGAGGTTCCCTCTTCTTGTTCCTCTCTTCCTTCTTTCCCTTCTCTTTCCTGAGGGAGGGAGGGATTGTGAGTCTGATTGAGAAAGTCACAGAAAATGATCGCATGAACACAGCAGCACCCAGTAGCACTGACGCAGCCGTGATTCCCCCAAATTTCATTCCCTCAGGAGTCATGGGTTTTAGATTTTGGAAGCATTCTATGTAAGTTACCTATTTAAGGTACCTTGGTCCCAAAATTGTTGCCCTATGATGCACTATTTTGTCCAGCTAAAGGTCATGAAGACTTGTCTTTTAATATTGTATAGACAGATTTTAGAATCAAATTCCTATTTAGCAGTTGGATTACCTATGCAATCAAACCTTTGTTTTGAACTTACATGAGTGAGCAATTTTTAAGAAGAAAAAGGGGGGAAATCTGTACACTTCTATGCATATTGGCTACTAAGAGTGTTTTTCATCTACTACATATACAATAAAATATATAGACATATAAATATTATGGTTATCATACAAACTAAAAGTTTATTTGATTATATTGTTTGTTCTTACCATGTTTCAAATTTAAATTCCATTACTATTTGTTTGCCAAGACAAAATTGAAAACAAAACCCATTTCAATTAGAGTAACTAATAATGCTTTCCAAAATAGTTTACAATACTCAATTTTAAATGCAGTATGATGAACAGAGAACAATATAGATGAGCTTGTGAATAACTACCAAGAGTTCACAAGCTCTATTTTACAATATTCCCTTTTAGGCTGCTCTTCACCTAAAAATTACATATACACACTTTCTCTTTTCTTTTTCTGAAGGCTGGAAACCTATTCAGGTAAGTATAAAATATGCATAAATATGTATATAAAATATGCTGTGAAAGTTGGACCATAAGGAAGGCTGAGCGCCAAAGAATTGAGGCTTTTGAACTATGGTGCTGGAGAAGACTCTTGCGAGTCCCTTGGACTGCAAGGTGATCAAACCTGTCGGTCCTAGAGATCAACCTTGACTGCTTTTTAGAAGGCCAGATCCTGAAAATGAAACTCAAATACTTTGGCCACCTCATGAGAAGGAAGGACTCACTAGAGAAGAGCCTAATGCTGGGGAGCAATTGAAGGCAAAAGAAGGGGACAGCAGAAAATGAGGTGGCTGGATGGAGTCACTGAAGCAGTTGGTGCGAGCTTAAATGGACTCCGGGGCATAGTAGAGGACAGGAAGGCCGGGAGGAACGTTGTCTATGGGATTACGATAGGTCGGACATGACTTCACAACTAACAACAACAACACAAAAAGCTGCCATGAATCAATCTGGATTTGGTGCCATACAAATCTAATAAATATACCTATACATGGTATAGTGAGTAGGAAAAATTACCTTGACAGAACATACAGAAGTGGTACCAAGGCAGCATCTGAAGAAAGAAGTAAAAGACTGTAGATGGCTTTTCAAAGTAGAGCCAACAACTCTGGCACAATGAACAGCTGATGAATAGATTGGCTCATCAATAATTTATTTTAAGAGGTGTTACTAAATAAATTGTTTAGACTTGTGATGGAGATAATAAGTCAAATGAATACTTTTTTTGCTATATTTTTAATATTCTTTTTCTCTTTTTCCCGTTTTCTTCACTTCTACTCTTTTTACTTTTCTACCTTTTTCAATGTAATTGTTATAAATTAATTAATTTGATAATGTTAATGACATTACTATTTAAAAAAGGAACAATTATCAAGGCAAAGGTGGTTGAAACATTTTAGGTCCAGAACAATGAGTTAACATCCAGAAGTGATTCAGGTAGATACTTTCCTAATTCAGTGGAGTATAAGAAGTAGGAAGGGGCACTGAACAATTACATTTGCAAGATTCTGTTAACCTTGTCAATAAAAAAGGGTTTACATGTAGTACGGTTAATATACATATATGCTAAATATAGAATTGTGTTGCCCTTGATTTTAATCAATTAAATCAGTTAGTTGAATTGCACATACAATAATAATTTTTAAATAATTTTATATGTGTGTTTCTTTTCAGGTGAGCTTCAATCCTCAGGATAATACTCAAGTCTGTGTCGTAGGAAATGGTATTTTCAAGCAATATAAATACACAGAAGGAACCTTAAAGCAAACCAATTTCTTACGGGGAGAACCCCAAAACTACTTGTCCCATGCCTGGCTGTCTGAAGATAAAGTGATTGTGGGTACTGATACAGGCAAACTCTATTTATTTGATTCTGGTGATTTACGGTGGGAGACAAGTATTGAGCGGAAAGAGCCAACCACTGAAATGTTGAATGAAGAACCAGGTCTAGAATCAGAAAGGTGAGTTTTCTGCAAATTGTTTAAAAAAAGATAAAAAATAAGCATGATTCCACAATTGGACTAAATCCCCAGTTTCTGATAAATCTTTATCATGATTATTATTGTACAATGACCTTGATCAAGTTATTATCTTTGAGTATTTTAAAGATATCATTAAATGTTTGCTTTCAGGAAACATTCTTGGTTTGGAAGTTAAGTATCTACTTTAAATGTACTAAATTCCAATCTTGGGTTTGTAAAATGTGTTTATTCAGAAAATAAGCCATACTTAAAATCCTAGAAGCATATACAACAAAGCAACTTTAAAATTGCATATTGGGAAGACAATTGTCTTAAAATAAAGGAGCACAATTTTTTTTACCCACTGCACAACGCATATTTGAAATTCTTAACAATTGCTGCTCTTTGTCTCATTTACTTTTCAAGCCTCATTGAATTTCCTGTTACTAATTCCCCTGAGTACTCTACTGAAGGAGTTTCTGAAACTGAAGGGCAGCAACAAGCCTCTCTGCCCCGAGTCTCTGCTATTGCTGCATATTCAAAGGGATTTGCTTGCTCTGCTGGTCCAGGTATTGTTTTACTGTTTGAGAAGTCAGATGAGAAGGACGCTTACCGAGAAAGTCGAGAGATTCGGGTACGTAAAAGTTATGAAGGGTATAATCCTTCATTTTGCTTCTGTGAAATACTATTTCCCAGACCAGAGTGTAACAGCTAGTAAGACTGATGCTTAGAAAGAGAAGACTGAAAGGGATACTGCCAAGCAAAACAAAACTTATACTATAGTGTTTGATAGTGACAAAGTTGTTATGTAATTGTCTATGGAGATTCTCAGTCATCCAAGTAATAGTTGTCCCAAAGGTGCTTTTTCAAGAGACAATTGGACTGTTTAGTTTTTCTTTGAAGATGTTTTACTTCTCATCCAAGAAGTTTCTTGAACTCTGAGCTTCTTGGATGAGAAGCGAAATGTCTTCAAAGAAAAACCAGAAAGTCCAGTTGCATCTTGGAAAAGCACCTTTGTTATGTAATCCTCTCACCTAGTTCGGGTCCAGTATATATGGTTTATCATAGGACCATAATCAAGAGAAAATTGTTCTACTTATTTGTAACACAAATGAATTGTGCATTGTGACTATTGGTCATCCCATAGGGAACAATATTCAAGTTTTAAATATGCTGGTGCAGTAGTTGGAATGCAGTACTGCAAGCAAACTCTGCCTACTGTCTGGAATTCAATCCTGACGGGGTTCAAGGTTGACTCGGCTTCCATCCTTCTGAGATAAAATGAGGGCCCAGATTGTTGGAGACTGACATAATAAACTGCCCAGAGAATGCTGAAAAGCAGACAGTATATACATCTAAGTGCTATTGGTATTTAAGATATGTTTTTAATTACTATTATGCTGCAGAATTGCTGTAGACATATATTTAAGGAAACAAAGTCTAACATGGTTGCGTTATTTTATAGATTGCACAAGATCCATGCAGCAGTGATCCACACCAATCAGATAAACAAGATGTTGTGTGTATTGCCTTCAGCCCTGCAGAAGAGACACTTCTCATCAGCACAAATAAAAATCAGGTGTATTATCTTTCCATGTCATCAGCTGAGTTAACTAAAGTAAGTTATCTGAGAGCCCCCCTCTGAGGGAGGTTATTTGGAAATATAAATAAACTAACTGATTACCCGGCCTTGCTCGGGTTTTCTTTTAAAAAAAGTATATTTGTGCCACAGCATTTGTAGGTCTTCTGAGGCCCCCAGTGCCCCCTCCCACATCTCTTCTCCAGCAAGGCCATCTCTGGGCCAAGGGCAGGCCAGCTCTGAGGAAAGGCAGCCAGGGCTTG
>JANHGC010002319.1:205738-216970 GCA_027560395.1 Boaedon fuliginosus | reverse complement strand
TAAAAGAAGTATATTTGTGCCACAGCATTTGCAGGCCTTCTGAAGCCCCTGGCACCCCCTCCCATATCTCTGCTCTGACAAGGCCGTCTCTGGGTCAAGGGCAAGCCAGGCTCTAGGCCAAGGGCAGGCCAGCTGTAAGGAAAGGCAGCCAGGGCTTGACAGGGGCATTGGGCAACAGCCATTTGTGGGCCTTCTTAAGCCCCTGCGCCCCCTCCAACATTGTAGGCAACCTTACTTGGCAGGGTGGGCTGCTCCATGTGTCTTGGGCCCGTTGCCAGTGGGGCAAATCTGGAATTTATATGTATAAAACATGGCGCCTCAGAGGTTTGAATAAGGTGCCTCAGTCAGTTTAAAAACCGCATGTGCTCAATAGAGAGAAGCAATTCTGCACATGCTCAGTAGGGAGTTGCTGCTTGTTTGTTAAGAGTGTCCTCTTTGCCCCCCCCCAAAAAGGGGTAAAAAATGGACCCTACCTTTTGCAGAGCCTGACAGTGCTTTTCTCTCCTCGCTTTTCTACCTATCTGGCAAGTTTGAAGTAGATTGGTGCAGAACTGACAGTTTGTATAGAACACATACAAACATCTGCACCCCACCTCTAATTATAGATAAACAAAAAACAAATTTGTAACAAAAATATTTTCTTTTCTAACCCCTTTATTACTCATCTTTTAAATTTTAAACATAATTCTTATTAAAAAGGAAAGAATGGATGCATACAACTAATAATCCAGTGACATTTCATAAAGACTCACACTTCGAGGCTTCAGATTTCACCTGATGGAAAAATCTTTTGAGGAAATTATCCAGACAATTTAAAGCAGCAATTTAATTTTTTTTTCTTTCTACTCACACTTTACAATATTTTGAAGCTTTACTACTGAAAAGTAATTGGCTCATGAGGGCAGAAATGGAAATGACTGTGGCAATTTGTCTTACTGTCAACTAATCATAGTTGGTAAGAAGCCAGATATTCAATAATATAATATTGAATAATATTATATTATTATATTATATATATTATATAATATTAAATAATATTGAATAATTCAATATCAATATATTTAATGATGTGGATTTTATTTTTCACAAGGCAAAAAAACAACCCCTACCCTAAAAGTACTACCGTATAATTCAACTGAAAATTAAAGTAGAATTTTATCTTTTGATGCATTTTATTTTAAGGTGAAAGAGTGACAGAATGAAAATAAAATTTAAAGGGTGGAAAAATTTTTCATTCTTCACCCAAATGTCCCAAAATGTATACCGTAGCAACATACTCTTTCAATAAAGCTCAGCCCCTTCTTTGTTTCAGGTCGGGCAGATAAATAAAGGCAGGGAAACTTTTTTTATCGAAATTTTGAGATGGGGACTATGTAATGGCTGATGAATCAGTGCAAGCACCCCATTTTTCTGGAGTTGGAAAGAGGCTTAACCCCCCCCCCCAAATAGTGGTTTTGCCACTGAATTGCAGTGTCCTAAACTGGAACTTCTTTGACAACTTTAAGATTAGCATAATGACATCTGCAAATCTGGCTTCCAGTTCCTAATTTGTAGGATCAATGGAGAAATTGTTCTTTTTCCAGTTGTGAGGGATTAGGGGAGGCAGGTAAAGTATCACCCGACCAAATAGATAAGAGATTGTGTCCAGAGGATGTTGTTAGGGGGAAAAAAGGTATAGCTGGCATTTGTGACAGGGCAATGAAAGTTCTGCCTGTTTTTAATCTGTGTCATAGGGACATAAATAAGGCAGTGTTTCTATTGCGCTCTCAGTTACCAGCTAGCAGTTGATCCTCACATATCATATCTGATGGCCATCTTTGAGCTAGCCATTGACAATGTGGAAATTGTGATTTGATAGCTGGCAGAAGTTGAGTTGAAGATATGACAAAGCAAATTGAGCTTAAACTTTAGTGAAACGTTAAGACAGTCTTATCAGTTCCACTTTCATTTCTGGACGGAATGGCATTGCCCCTGAAGGAAGAGATCCAGGATTCAGATTCATGATACTTCTGAATAGGAAATGGAGGCCATGCGCAAAAGTTTTTGTACAGCTTGGCTGGTGTGCTAGCTGTGGCCAGAGCTTATAACTTGACTATGAAGTACTGAACACGGGATGCCTTTGAAAATTACTTGGAAACTGCAGGTGGTGCTACTATATCGACACGTTTATCGGTTGGTAAGGATTACTATACTCACATAAGACTTGTATTAGTATGCAATGGCTCCTAAGAGATTTCTTTCTGTGAAAAGTTATTAATGGTTTGCCATTTGAGGGAGTTGGAACAGTGCTTTTCTGTAATGGTCTTTTGTTTTATGGAATAGTCATCTTCTAATTCTAGAGATCTCCTCCCCATGGCTTTCCAAAAATTAATTAAAGATAAATTTGGAGAATTCATTTGGAGAATGCTGCAGCTTGATGTCACTTTAGTTATTATTGGTTGATACTTTATGTACTGCTCATGCTTTATTTCTTTGTATGTTATCTTGTTACACATTTTATGCTTTTATGAAGTTAACTAGGAATATGTTGTTGATTTCAGATACACACACACACATGCTGTACACATATGTAAGAATAACATTCCAAGCACATGTACATTTTGGGTAAATCCCATTTATTTTCCTGATTTACCAGGAGAAAAAAAGAGAGATTGCAGTGCATTAATTAACATAGTGTGGCAGTATGGGTTTTACAGATGGAAGCTGAAAGTTTGTGATAAAGAAGGAACTGAACCACCAGTTTCTGTATATGTAGTAATAAATATCAACAGCTCATTACAATATAGCATAGCCATAGAACATAAAACCCTCCCTTGAATAAAAAAAGAGAAAATATGGACTAAAACTTAAGACTCATTCTTAGGGATATAAATTTCCCAGTTATTAAATAAGCAAAATAATAATACAAATGTCAAGGCAAACATCATTCTTCCACCAACAGGAAACACGTTCTTTTACTATTCTGCTTAAAATTATTTATGAGCAAATTTACTAAACATTGATAAATAAAATTCTTCTGCTTACAAAGAAAGTTCTCAAAAAACAATTTACAGCACCACTAATACTTTTTGCCACACTTTCCCTATCAAGAAGTGCTTAAGTAGCCTGAAAAATGTTTTAATAGTGAAGGCATATATATTTCAAACCAAAACACAGGTGCATCAGTATTTTTTTCCCCTAAAGTTGAAATGGCTTAAGAAACTTAAGAAATTTACAGACATTTAAAGTATTAGTTTGACAGGTTATTTCAAAAATACATAATTCATGATTATCCTTTTTTCCACTTATTATTTAGTTCACTGGTTGTGATCATTCTTAGATTCTTGCATTACTATTTGTGGGTGACTGGAGGAGAGAGTCAGAAAGAAAGGGCTCAGTAATAGAAAAAAATATCCTATTTCATCCAGCTTTCAGACATGGCAGCTCTACCGCTTTCAAAATTCCCAGTCATGAGGGCAACATGACGAACACCGGAAATGAAAGTCTCAAAAATACAGAAGATTATGTAGGTTGGAAAGGTTTGATAAAAGTAAGAAAATGTAACCTCTTTTCATATAAACATCAGTAAATAGTATTAGTAGGTTTTGTAATAGTTGTATACCTTCCATAGTGAGATGGTCAGTCATATAAATTTGATTATTAAATCAAATAAATGATCATAATATAAATTTCACAAAGAACAGCAAAAACATTTTTGAAAGTTTTTTATTCTTCACCTGCAGAAAAATTTAAGATGCAATTTTATACACATCTACGGAAAAGTGAGTCCCACCTAAGTACAAGGGGACTTACTTCCTTGTAAACAGATTTTATTTTTATTTTATTAGATTTATACCTCTCCTCTCTTCCCCGGTCAAGGAGAACTCGAGGCGGCTAATGTAGGAATCTAAAGTGGCTAACTCCCACCCGCTCCATATGTGCAATTTGCTTACCCTTCACGCTACCTGATGTAAGGCAATTCTGAAATACAAATGTTCACTCTCTTCTCATGAGATCCTGAATTTGCATATAAGTAGCTGGTCTTCTAAAAGTGAAAATGTCCTTCTGATGGTTCAGATGTCTCCTCCATTTTTGCTCCAAAAGACATCTGCAATAATGACAAGGACCTTTTTACTTCAAAATTCAAGGCAACAATCAATGTATTTTTTATGATATGGAAGCAATAAAAAAATTTAAAAATCTACTTCAGTTCAAAAATAGGGTACCAAAAACAATTTGAGGGTAAAAATGACAATTTGATTTCCTGGAGTAGATTAAAATCTAGCATCTTTGGTTTTTCAACAAATGTTTCTGTAAAAAAAGGGTCCTTCATTAATTAATTGCTGTTCAAAATTTCATATTTGCTTCAGAAAAAAAATCAGTTCTGTAAATGACAGTCAGCAGGAACTGTCTGTGATTCCAAATATAGATCTCAATTTCTTTATTAGGTCTTTAAATGACAAATTAGAATTACCTTAAAGCCAAGTGATGCAATCAGCAAAATCATATGTTGCAGCTCATATTTACACTCCTCTCTGTTTTGACTCATTTTCTCATTTGTATTATTTATGAAGCCTTGGTACAGATATTATGCTTATTCTTTGACAGGTATCGTTCAGAAAATGACTGGCCTTAAACTCTCTGGGGGCTATCCTCCTCCTCGTCCTCCTCTTTCTCCTCAACTTTAACTGTGATTAAATCATTTCTGATATAAACTGTCAAATGAAATTGGGAGTAGTTTTGGAAATGAATAAAAAGGCAGTCCTCATTTAAAGTTAATCAGTATTTAGGTTGATACAAATCCAGTACTAAACTATGCCCTAAAAAGTATCTGTGAGAAGAGAAACTTTGCACAAGGAGGAAATGGGGAAGGGATCAGAAGTGAATGTTTCCAAAGCTGCTTTCTGATTACGAAAGATCCATAATGTTGTTTATATTTACTTCAGTAAATCTGTGTAACAATGATATTCTATATATCAGAGATATATACCTCACTTGTTCATTTTCAATATTATTGAATTTGATTAACAATCTTCTTGTTTGGCTAAGAGCAATTTGAGTTTGGTAATATTTTGGAAATATTTCCCATATACGTAGAATAGATGTCCTGAGAACATCAGTTCCGAACTTTGAATTCTACCTTATCCACATTGTGCTTACAATAAGAAAATAAATTAAAACAAGCAATAATTGGTGAGTGAATATTTATATTTCAATGATGAATTGAGCTATGAAAGTTAAAAATTGAGATTTGGAGAAGGATTAATGCTGTTTTATATTTATAGCAAATCTTTGCAGAAGGAGTGGAACAGACTGTTCTGAATAATAATTTCCATATCACACTTCTATGTTTAAGATTTTTAATTTTTTTCCCCATTTCTATAGTTGGGTTAAGAACTAATTATTATTTTCCTGCTTGTTTAAGAAATAAATAAATAAATAAATAAATCAAAAGTTGTATAATAATTAGAGAAAAATCTGGATTAAAAAAAATCAGTTTACAAACTTGCGTCAATTGAAGATGATAATGCTTGTCTTAATATATTGTGGCAGTTGAATCAAGTAATCAAGTAGCTGTAAATCTGTGTCACAATAATTGACAATAGAAGAATGGATATTGCAGTGGAAAGCATCAGTAGCATTCACAAAAAATACCATTAAATACCCTTGTTTCATAAAAAAATACTGATTTTGTATATACCTATGATAAATTTGTTTTAAAAAATGAGATTGCAATTAGTTAATTTCTTTGCTTTATGCACTAGTTTCTTTTCAGAAATAACGAAGACATAAGAATGTTGCTAATTGAAGAAGTAACTAAATATGCTACAGATTGGTTGTAGTTCAACTCTTATAGTTCTGTATTAGCTTGATCAATTGAAAATTATGGCAATTGAATTCCAACTGAAAAGCTGGAACTTAGGGCTGGTCTAAATGTTTTGAAAAGGGAATATGCATATTCAAATGCTAATAGCAAGCTTTAATTTAAAAAAAATAGCTGTAATGTGATATGCTGCTAACACATGCAAAACCAACTTTGTTATCTAGCAAAGCTAATGCATGCCAAACTCAGGCCCCATCCCATTCTTATTTCTGTGAATCCAGGAAGTCAGTGCTGGAAGGAGATCTATCAAACCCTAAATCTGTCACAACATACTGCTAGACTATTCAGCTTGATCACTATAAGTATAATCTTATCCTAATTACTATTTAATTTTTGTGATATCATCATTATAAAACTCTTAGCTTTATCTCTAAATTAGAAATTGCCAAATGAAGTGCAATAAGGGCATAATTAGCACATATGGAATCCTGTAAGGCACCCCTGAATGGCAAAATAATTGAAATAACTATATCTGCATCCTCTTACATAGAGGAAACCACAGGAAACCATATAAGACTCTGTTACTGTTAGTTATTTCTTTGCTTCCTCAGTCAACCAGCTCACAGCTTTCTTGTATGGCATCCCATATCATAAACAGTACTCAAACACGTACGGATCACATTATATGCAGCATTAGCTGATTATTATCATCATGATTTTGATAAATATACAACTGTCTATTTCCCTATATAGGGAACAATTTCCTGTTCAGAAAAATAAGTACATGTTCATTTTTCAGACATTACCATACATGCTTACTAAGGGCCTTGTGTCCGCTTTACAAGTAAAGAGGGAGAAAGGAAGTCCATGTCATTGCAGAAATGAAGTTTGGCTATCCAAGAAGGGTCAGTTTCAAGAGTTAATTTGATCTCAGTATAATAGACTGTAACCAAATATTTTGCCTAGTTAACCAAACCCTTTCATCAACAGAAAGGTTGTGTAATAAAAGTTGGCATCATTTTATAATTTCAAAATTATGGTACAGATAAAAAAATCTTTATTAAAGTTCATCAAGACTTCAATTTAGGAAAACAGAAAAATTAAAAAAAGAATAGAAAAAAGTCATAAAGAAAAGATTAGGAGCACAATGGAAAAAATAGAAAAGGAGTAATTTCCATACTGATACAAATATATAGTATTGTAACTTTTTATTTTAATAGTAACAATAATACATAGTTTTTCTATAACCAAACATTTCTAATAGTCAAATTCCAAAATTAAAATTTGATTTCTTTCAGTTTTGAGCAAAAAATCCAGATGTGGTTTCCAGGTCTTTTCTTTAATCAAAACAGTCACTTTTGCCATTTCCACCAACTCTGTTAATCTTATCAATCAGTCATTCTTCCATGGTGAGAACAACTAATTTCTTGCAGAAGTCTTGCTGCTATTATCATATAACTCCGCCCCACTTAAAACTATTTTTCTCAAAGATAAATCTCTGGTTTTAATTGTACATTTATTCAAAGAATTCTCTGAATTCACATCTGAGCATTTCTTAGCTTTCTTCCATATCCCCAATGATGATAAAAATCATTGATTACAAACTGATTCAGACTGATTACATTTCCGACATTTTTGAAATTTTTAGGCGTTAAGTTCCAACGACACATCATCTTATAAAGTTGTCTTTAAAGTTATAATTTAATGTAAATTTCAATCTTTTAAGTCTACATATTTTTCACTGATCAAGCATTATGATACTCAAAAAATTTTGTCCATTTAATCATGATCTTTGCCATATTAATCTTCCATATTAGCTTTTAATATAGTTTTATATCTTAGCAATAACATGCTGGACATTAGTACATAAATCTAATTCAAAATCAGTTTTCTTAATTGTAAAACCAAAATTCTTCTTGTCCAGTTTAAATCTTTCTATTAACTGAACATAAGCATTATATTCATAAGCATGCTATTGACATTTCAAATTCGTTTCCCATTTTTAGTTTAGGTTCTTTTTTTAGAAGTCAGTAGGTCTGAGTAGCTCAACCCACTTTGTAAGAACTTCTAAAGAAAGTTTATTGACAACCATGGAGAAATTTGGGAATCAATCTTGTTTTATACCTCTTCCAAGCTTTCAATATGAAATGCCTAACATGATTTTGGAAATCCATATTTACCTTAACTTTGTCATTCCATCCCTAGCCGTGCCACCCAAATCTCAAATCATGTCCTTCCAACAGAATACTTCTAGTTTTAGATGTATGAAAATCTAACAGGGTCACAGCAACAAATTGTGGGGGGTGTATATAATAAGTTGATTTTTTAAAAAGTGACTATAATTTGCTGGAGAATCCAAACACTTCATGAAATTACGATCTCCGCTTACATTCTTTGGCCATCCCTGGCTTATTGCAAAGTCAATCATAAATTGTCCTTCATACTAAAGTCAGAGTTAACTATTGTAAGAAAGAATATCTATATCTGTAAAAGAGAAGTGTGGGTGTGTGAGTTTGTGGCTATGTCCCCAATAGACTCTTCCATACCAGCACCAATCTGGCCCAAACTTGCCATACACATACCTTACCCTCTGGTGATGAACACTCACAAATGGGGTTTTGGGTTCTTCCTCCCTCAAATGGTGCCAAAGTGGACCTGTCCCCCCACATTTCACTGCCAAGCTCTACTGACGACTCCAGGCAATGGAATATCTCCAGCCAATAAAGGCAAGGCATGCAAATTGGGCAAAGAACCCTGAGAGTTGTAGGCTGCAGCAGGCAGGGAGGGAGCAAGGAAAAAAGGGAGGGAGGAAAGGAGACAGAAGGAAAGAATAGCGAGGAAGGGAGGGAAGGAGGGAGGAAGGAAGAAAGATGGCAGTGCCATAAAAAATTACCTGGGCAACACCGGGTCATCAGCTAGTATGAAATAGCTCCAAGGATAGTAGTGTAGATAGAATGTTTGGAGAGAACGAGAAACCATTCTAACAGAAAAAGATATTGTTCTATAATGATACTTTTTTTACATTGTTCAATTGTGTCCAATTCTTAGAGGCTGTCCAGGCAAATCTGTGCAGTTTTCTTGGCAAGTTTTTCAGAAGTGGTTTGCCATTGCCTCCTTCCTAGGGTTGAGAGAAAATGTCTTAGCTGGCTTTGTGCAGGACTAGGATGCAGTTTCCCAGCCTAATGTCTTAACCACTGAAGCAAACGATTATAATGTTATGCAAAAATGCACCACTTCTAATTCCTACCTTTAACTCAAAGAATCATGTTGATAAGTCAAATGAATTTATTTATTATTAACAATTATTAATAATTCATGCACATCAAAATGGAGAATGGGTTACTCACCATGAACCTCCATTCTCGGTGGAGACACGACGGCCTCGGTGGCAAGATGGGCTCCGCCCCCTTTGCTAGGCAACAACAGACCAAAAAGGGGGTGGAGCTTCCCATGAGGTCCCAGTCCGCATGTAGCATAGATAGCCAACTGAACATAAAACTTTGAACAACTTGAAACGTGGAACAACTGGAACAACTTGAAACCACTGAAAAAGAAAACTGGGAAAACACACCTGAGTCTGAGGATTAAGTAAGAATTTTCAAAAATAGAGCCAAAAGAGACCTCCCCCCTGCCTCGAGGTCATAGGAGGGGAAGGGGAGCACAAACAAAGGATCTGCAGCCTAATAAAGGATGTGCAGCCGCAAGGTCCAATGGGCGGGGCACCGAGGCCATCGTGTCTCCACCGAGAATGGAGGTTCACGTACCCAACTCTGCATTCTTCCGTAGAACGACACGATGGCCTCGGTGACAATATGGGCGAAATAACCTAGCCTATCGCGGGTTGGTCGACCAAGCGGAAGAGGCTACCCACTGAAAAAACCCCTACCGAAACTCAGATCCCCAGAAGAATAGGAGTCCACTATATAGTGGCGAGGAATGGTCCAAGTGGCTGCCTTACAGACCTGTTCCAAGGACGGAAAGGCCCAAAAGGCCACCGAGGTGGAGGCCGCCATGGTGGAGTGTGCTACGATCCCTAAAGGGGGAATGAGATTCTGGGCCTTATAGGCCTCCGCGATGGCTTCCCTGAGCCAGTGGGAGATGGTGGAAGGAGAAGCCCGCTGGCCTTTTTTCTTAATGTGAAAGAGGGTGAGAAGGGACTCAGACTGACGAAATGGGGCCCTACAATCTAAGTAAAATAGGAGAGCTCTGCGAGCATCAAGAGTATGCCAGAGCTTCTCCTGGTGTGAAGTAGGGTTGGGATAAAAAGAAGGGAGGATAACTTCCACCTCCCTGTGAAAGACAGAATTGATTTTTGGTATGAAAGAGGGGTCGGTATGTAGGACTGCCCAATCGGGCAGGACAGAAAGGAGATTGGGAGAAGTTGACAAGGCCACCAGCTCGGAAACCCTCCGGGCGGAGACAATGGCCAAAAGAAAAACCATCTTAAGGGTTAGTTTCCGGAGGGGACAGGAGAGCATAGGTTCAAAAGGTGGAGAAGAGAATGATTGAAGGACCAAGACCAAGTCCCAGGAGGGGGCCCTAGGAACCGGAGGGGGATTAAGAAGGGAGGCCCACAAAGAAACTTGACGTGGGGATGAGAGGACTGTTTGGGGCCGTTGGCGAAACTGAGGACTGCCGAAATGGTCGAGACCTGTCACCTAAGAATCGAGGTACTGAGGCCTAGCTGGAGGCCGGATTGCAGGAATCCTAAAAGATCCATGGTCTTGATGGACTCAGGAGAAAGGTCCCTACCATGGCACCAACGTTCGAGGACCAACCAAGTGGAGTTATACATATGGTTGGTGGATGCCTTTCTCCCAGCCATAACAGTCTATGACAGGGGCAGAGTAACCCCGGGATGAGAGATGGCGCCGCTCAACCTCCAGGCACTTAAATGCAGACGAGGCAAGTCGGGGTATAGGATTGGTCCCTGGGACAATAGATCATCCCAGAGAGGGAGATGAAGAGGAGGGAGGACAGCGAGGTCGTGGAGGTCCACAAATCAGGGGCACCGGGGCCAAAAAGGGGCAATCAGTAAGACCTCTGTTCTTTCGAACCTTATTTTTTCTAGGACCTTTGGGAGGAGGTTCGGGGGAGGGAACACATAAAGAAGGAGGGGAGGCCAGGGCTGATGAAGGGCATTCATCCCTGCCGCCCGGGGACAAGGGGATCGACTGAAGAACCTGGGGAGATGGGTCAAGGTGTGGCAAGCGAAGAGATCCATTATGAAGTGAAGAGATGCGTGCATTTAATCCTCTATTGGTTTGTCCAATTAAATGCACGCATCTCTGAACACAAATATGCTATTAGAAAAAAAGTAAAAACTTCCTCCCTTTTTCAACACCTTAAAGTAACAGGACACGAAATTGATTTTGAAAAAACTAAATTAATTGCCAAAGCTGAGCACTTCAGCAAAAGAATAATTATGG
>JANHGC010002319.1:160837-171769 GCA_027560395.1 Boaedon fuliginosus | reverse complement strand
CACCAGTTGAAGTCTCCGAGTGCTCTTCAAGGGCAGCCCCATGTAGAGCGTGTTGCAGTAGTCTAATCGAGAGGTGATGAGGGCATGAGCAACTGTGCGGAGTGCCTCCCGGTCCAGGAACGGTCGCAACTGGCGCAACAGGCGATCAGCCCATTTTTTTGTATTTTTCTCTAGCGACTGATAAGGCTTTATGTACACTTGACCAGATACTAGGCAACCTCTCAGCCCACTCCTTGGGTGTTCCAGGTGACGGATTTACACTATCTATTTCTGGAATCATCCGTAATTCCCTACCATAAACAACTTCAAATGGGGCATATCCAGTACTACCATGTATGGCCCTGTTATAGGCCACTTCGGCAAATGGTAAAAAATCTATCCAGTTACTACCCTGCTGGTTAACATACTTCTCAAATAGCATTTAACCATTGCGTTTGCCCTCTCAGCTGACCCATTGTAGCAGGATGATAACCAGTGCTTAAACCCTGAGATGATCCAATAAGCTGAAGAAATCCTCTCCAAAATGCTGAAGTAAATTGGACCCCCCTATCGGATATAATCCTAGATGGAAACCCGTGTAAACAATATATATTCTTTAGGAATAGATTGGCCAGTGTCTGAGCGGAAGGAAGCTTTTTGCAGGGTATAAAGTGTGCCTGTTTGGAAAATAAATCAATAACTGTCAAAATAACAGTATAACCCCGGCTGGATGGCAACTCTACAATAAAATTCATTCCCAACTCATCCCATGGCACTTTGGGGTCAGCTACAGTCTGCAATAAACCATAGGGCTTTCCACCCTTATGTTTAGACGTCATGCATATCTTACACTGTTTACAATATAACTCTACATCTTTTTGCATGGTCTCCCACCAAAATCATTTACGTATTGCATGGAATGTTTTTAAAAACCCAAAGTGCCCGGCTATTTTTGCATCATGGCAAAGGTGTAATATAAAGGCCCAACACTTCTCAGGTATGTATAATTTAGATCCAAACCATGCCAAATTATGCTTCAGCTCCACTTTGTTTTGGTTCTTTAACCACCAACTATCATTAGGTAATGCAGCTCTAAATTTCATTTGTATTTCACTAGACTAGAGCCATTTAACATTCTAGACCCTCCAGCGCTTTCCTTTCCTACAACCAATGGTTGGACCACGTCTTCCCTACGGGACTGGAATTGTGGCTGCCTCAAAATGGCATCAGCCAAGAAATTCTGATCACCCGGTATATGTTTCAGCATAAATTGAAAGCGATTAAAAAATTGGGACCACCTAGCTTGTTTAGGAGATAATCTACGTATTTTCTGCAATGCTAGGAGATTTTGGTGGTCCATCCACACTTCAAATGGTATAGTACCACCCTCTAAATAATGTCTCCAATTAGTCAAAGCCCATTGTACAGCATAGGCCTCCTTCTCCCATATGGCCCACTTCCTTTCAGTGGGAGTGAGCTTTTTGGATGTAAAGGCACATAGACATAAATTACCCCTCTCATCATGTTGTAATAGAACTCCCCCCCAAGGCCACGTCACTAGCGTCAACTTGTACAATAAATAGTTTGCTTGTATCAGGATGTTTTAAACATGGTCTTCTTGCAAAGCGTCATTTCAAATCCTCGAAAGCTTTGGTACACTCAAGGGTCCAATCTAATACTTGTCCAGCCTTTGGGGTTTTTGGAAAATGTTTCGTTTTTAGTAGATTTGTTAGGGGCAGAGCAATGTTAGCAAATCCTGGTATGAACTGTCTGTAGAAGTTAGCAAACCCCAAAAAAGCTTGCAATTGTTTACGTGTCTTGGGGTTTGCCACTGCAACACGGCTGACACTTTCTTTTCATCCATTTCTATTCCTGTAGTGGTTATCCGGAACCCCAAATAATCCAAAGTATCTTGGTGAAAGGAGCATTTACTTAATTTCACATATAGTTTCTCTCTCTGTAATCTCTTTAGTACTTCTCGTACTAATGCGATGTGAGATTTCATATCTGACGAATAAATTAGAATATCGTTCAGATATACTAATACCCCTTTATATAACAAATCATGTAA
Organism: Boaedon fuliginosus; assembly: GCA_027560395.1. Lineage (NCBI taxonomy): Eukaryota > Metazoa > Chordata > Lepidosauria > Squamata > Lamprophiidae > Boaedon > Boaedon fuliginosus. The sequence goes on along the minus strand of JANHGC010002319.1, from coordinate 169,719 downwards.
TACTGAATTTATCAGCTGCATAAATACTGACGGCGCTCCTTTAAGCCCGAATGGCATGACCTGGAATTGATAACTCCCCAATGGGCAATTAAAGGAGGTTTTCCATTCGTCCCCTTTTCGGATACGGACCCGATAATATGCCTCCCTAAGGTCTAATCTTGTGAATATCTGACCAGTTGTTAATGTGGACAGTAGATCTTTTATCAATGGGAGTGAGTATAATGGCTCCTGACAGACAGCATTTAAGCTTCTGAAATCTACACATAACCAAAGCCCTCCATCTTTCTTCTCCCGAAACAAAACTGGAGCAGCTATGGGTGACCTACTCGGTGTGATAAACCCCCTTGCCAGGTTCTTATCGATATATCTCCTCATCTCCTCCAATTCCTTCGGGGTCATCGATTATATCCTCGGCTTTGGTAGAGATGCCCCAGGTATCAAATCTATCCCGCAATCCGTCTCCCGATGGGGAGGTAAGACATCTGCTTTTTCCTCACTGAAGGCCACCTCTAGGTCATGGTACTCTTTTGGCAGTGCGTTTTGGTAATCTTTATGTAACTGCTCCGCCAAACTGTGGGTAGATCCTGATGGCCGAAACCGCATCCGACGAAACTCCCCATCCCACCATATGGTGGGTTGCCATTTATCCAGCCAGGCCAGACCTAAAATAACTGGGTCAGACATCGGTGGTCCCACAATAAAATGTAGCAATTTGCTATGAGTTAAGTTAAGGGGTTCTATTATATATGCCGCTGGCTTACCACCTAACATAGACCCGTCCATCTGTTTGAAAACAATAGGCACTTTAAGATTTGCTGTTTTGGCCCCTAACAGCTCTACCATACGACTACTCATGATACATCTTGTACAGCCTGTATCAATTAAGGCCCGGACAGACAGAGTCCTTTGTCCCTGATATAGTGACCTCGATAGTAAACAGCAGAATTGGAGAGCTTACCATTGGGCCTTCTTCACTACTTTCCAGTTCCTCTACCGGTTGGTCCATAATTACAGTGTCAGTTGTCATTTCCTCATTTCCAGGCGACACCTGGGTAACCTTTCTAGCTGTTGACCCACTCCTTCCTCAGGGTGTGTTGGCTCTAGGAGTTGATATCGTGGGGCCCAGGGAACCACGCATCCTGTTAATCGTTTGTGTGCAGTCCACAGCTCTATACCCAACTCTATCACATCAGAAACACCGAAGGGGAGGCCAGACCAAACCCCCCCTTTGGAGCCCTCCACCTCTTTGAACCGGGCGCTGTTCCACTTGTCAAGTAAAGCCGCCACTAGCTTCCCAGAACTGTCTCAAGCCAGCCTCCAGTTCAGTGGCAGCTTTGTACCACTCCTCAAGTTCTGGACCTACTCTCCCGTACACACAAGCCTGGTGTAAATCACGATCCAATCCATTACCAAAATGGTGAGCCAATAGTTGCTGTGGCCAAGATGTAAGGGCACTAGCCAGAGCTCGAAACTCCTTTATATATTCCTTTATGGGCCTACCCTTTTGCTTGACTCCTAAGAGGTCAGAAGCAGCTTGTTGTGCCCAGGAAGGGTCATCAAATCGGGATCTCAGGGCATCCAAAAAAGGCCCCATGGATGCAAGTTCGGGAGTGTGTCTTTGATGAAGTCCAGCTACCCAGTCCGCTGCCTTGCCTTCTAATGTCACAGTTATGGCCACCACCATATCCCACTGGTTACTATATGAGTTCATACAAGTCCATATGGCTAAGGACCTGGCTAAGAAATAACGCCACCCACTCAGGTCTCCCATCAAAACTAGCCTTAATAGGTGGTGGTCCGTACACCATCACCGGCCATTGGGGCTGAGTGTGATCAATAGCACCAGGATTGGGTCTTGGAGTCCCATCAGTATCTTCACCATGAGTCCCTGTTAGAAAGATGGGTCGGCCAATGGACACAGTTCTCCCTAGGGGCTTGGTTGTTCCACCCACTGAGGGTGGATGGGTATATCCACTCCGTCCGTACTTTTCCTGGAGGATAGCCAGCGTTGTTTTGCTCAGTTCCACACTCTGGCTGGTATCCCCTCATACCGCCATCTCTTCTCTTTCCACTCCCCCAGCTTTATCTCAAGGGGCCCCATCCCTGTACTTTGCCCCACCAGCTGAAATGGGGTATCCCCCTGTTGCCCATCATCCACCCTGCTCCGCATCTTCCAACACACTACTGGGTCCTGTTTCGGTGGCTTGGGCCCTGCCGCCATGCCCTCCTCCATGCTGCCACCTACCACTCCTCCGTCTGCATCCTCTTCACCCTCCTGGCCCTCCTCCTTCCTACTCCGTTGTGTCTGCAACCAAGTCAGGAATGTAGCCATCTGTTCCTCTTCCTGAGCACCCTCTGGGCCCTGCTTGTCCTCACACTGCTCCATTCCTCGTGTCTCCCTCAGCCCCGAAATGCCATCTCTCCCTGATGACGCTGCACCGCCGTGTCTCTCCGGCTTCCTGGAGTCGCCCTGGCCCTGTGCCAGCCATTGCTCAGCTGTTCGGCGGGGACCGCCGAGTCCGTGCAAACAGCATGATGAAAGAAGACACTAACTTACTGTCAGCCTGTCTTCCGGAGAACAAAAGACCAACACATGAGATTCTTTGGATAAAGCCTTTTAATACATTCTACCATGAGTACAGGTAACTGAAATACTATGAAGTTAGTGTCAGGGATGGCTGGCACCTGCGCTCTTTATATAGCTAAATGATCATTCCATCATAGTTCATCGGTAACCAGGGTTTAATATGATTTGGATTCCAGCCATAGCCTGACATATGTTAAATAGGAGAGGTGAGAGAATCAAGCCCTGAGCAACCCCACAAGGCAGGGCTCTCGGGTTTGATCTCTGTTCCCCCACCAACACTGATTGGGTACAGCCCGAGAGGTAGGAGGAGAACTACCGCAATATGGTGCCCCCCAAACCCAATCCCTGAGCTGCCCCAGAAGGATACCATGGTCGATGGTATTGAAAGCCGCCAAGAAGTCAAGAAGCACCAGGATAGAGGAAACACCCCTATCCCGGGCATGCCAGAGATCATACATTAGTGCGACCAATGCAGTTTTGGTGCTGTACCTGGGCCTAAAGCCAGACTGAAAGGGATCTAGATAATCAGCTTCATTCAAGGTATGTAAGAGCTGAGAGGCCACCACCTTGTCAACAACCTTCCCCAAAAAGGGAAGGTTGGAGACAGGATGGAAGTTGTTCAAAACAGCTGGGTCCAGGGAAGGCTTCTTGAGTTGGGGTCTCACCACCTCCTCCTTCAAAGCAGGTGGGAAGAACCCCTCTCTCAAAGAAGCGTTTATAACTGCCTGGAGCCAGCTGTGTGTCATCTCCTGGCTAGCCAAGACTAACCAGGAGGGGCACGGGTCTAATAAACAAGTGGTGGCACTCACCGCACCTACGACCTTGTACACATCATCGGGGCCACAGGGACAAACTCTTCCCAGATAACAGGACTAAGTCCCACCCCTGTCACCTCAATGGACTCTGTCCAGCCAGAGTCAAGGTCCAGCCGGATCTGAGCGATTTTGTCTGACAGAAACTGGACAAACTCCTCGGCTCTACCCTGCAAGGGCTCCTCGGTCTCCGCTGGTCTCAGGAGAACATGAGTCACCCTAAACAGGGCGGCCAGGCGACAGTCTGCGGACACAATAAGAGCAGCATAGTGAGAACGCTTTGCCGCTTTTATCGCCACTAAATAGGTCTTAATGTAAGCTCCTAATAGTGTTCGGTCAGATTCAGCCTTTCCCTTCTTCCAGCAGCGCTCTAGACATCTCCTCCGACACTTCATCCCCTGGAGCTCCTCAGTAAACCAAGGGGACTTCTGGGGTCTGTTAATCCTGAGGCTGATGTTGTATCCATTGTCTTTAGTTTTATCTTCTTTATATTTATTTGTTTCTATATGCACTTTGGCTTTTGTTACTAGAAGTTGCAGGTCCTTTGCTGTAATACCTATGTCTCAACATAGTATATTTTTATTGATGTTTTCTCTTCCAATTTTAAATCCATGCTCATCTTACATTGGTATAGTACTAGGCTATTTTACAACACATAGTCAATTCATTTGATATAGCAAGCTTTATTTTCTTTAAAAAATTCTAATTTATTATCCTAACAAACACTTTTGCTTTATGCAATTCAAGCAATTTGCTGGCTTGTGCTGTACTTATAAAAGTACAAACCCTATTTTTACTTTCTAGATTATGTCTTCTAAACAAAATCAACCAGAGGCCTGCCTCAACACCACAGCAAAAATATTATACTTGTGTTATCCATGGTTTGCTGACTGCACAGAAATAGCCAGTGGAGGTACCTATTCACTGATAAACTAAAATTTAGTCAAGTCCTTGTCTCATGTGTCAAATGAACATAGTAATATAAGTTATCTTTGATCAGAATGTTCTGTATTCAGAGACCAGTCCAGGACCATCTTCATAGCTGACTTTATGTTTCAGCCTCTTAGTTATTTATTTTATTTTATTCAAATTTGTAGGCCGCCCAATCCCGCAGGACTCAGGGCGGCTGAGAATTAATGGTAGAACTACCATGGTAGAATGGTAGAACTAAGCTTTAAATGGGTAGGTAACTAACACCCCTCCCCCTTTGTAAGAATTTTTATTCCACATGCTATGTAAATGGGAGCAATGAAAACCATTAACTGTACAAAGGTACCCACCTTTCACCATGAAAGCCAGCCTCACATTCACAAACAGGTCCATCTAAGCTATCAATACATTTGCCACTGTTTTTACAGGGGTTGTCTTTGCAATATGGACCAATCTGACACCTAAGGGAAAAATAATAGTCAATTACCTCCTAAATCAATCATTCAAATTCGATGAGCTATGAATGTCAGCATATTCAGCCAAGTGGCTATGGAAAGTTATTTTGTGTAGTAAATAGCATGGGTCACAATATGATTCCAGGATTATTATTATTTTTTTGTAAAGTTTTTTTTATTTTTAAGCATACATCAATATCATTTCATGGACAGTATGGTGTCTGACTGTCATTCATTTTGATACAAAAGTAATATTGATATAATGAGAATTACTACATTAATCAGTTTTACATGGTCTAATGTTATACATAACTATATCGGCACATAATCCTTCATTTTTCAATTATTCAATATTTGCTACGTCCTTCTAATAGTGATAGCATTATTTTCGAGTATACCTAATAACATCCTTTTCCGAACTCTAATCTTAATGTCTAATACTCACTTTAAGTGTGTTAAGTAAAAATATATATGATGATATTCCCACTATTTCTAGATTTTTTTATCTATTTTAATTTTTAGTACGGCCAATCTTTAAAAAAAAAAAAAAAAAATCCTTCCCATACATCATCTCTTATCCTCTTGAAAGTTCTTCTTTTTTTGGCTTGCCTCCCATACTCCCCCCTCGGTTCCTTATCTACAACTTTCATATTCAACCCAACCCTTATTTCCAAGACTTTTTGCTGCCAGTCCACCCATAGGTCTGTCAAATCCTCTGTCTTTTTTCCAGAAATATCTTTTGATTTATTCAATTCCATTTTTCTATATTCTCCAAACTTTATTATCTCCCCCTTCTTTTCTCCTTGTTCTATTTGTTGTGTCGTCTGTTCTATCTCGTCCTCTAAGCTCACAGTTGTCTCCCTTGTTTCCTGGGTTTTATTATCTTGCTTCATTGACCCTTGTTGCAGATTTTCAGTCTTTCTAGTTATATCATGTAATAGGTCCTTTCTCTCCTTGGTGTTTCCATCATCGTGTCATAAATGTTTTGAAGTAAAATCATAATTTTTTTTGGTGTCTCCAGTTTTTCCTGATGAGCCATCTTGCCTTGTTTTAAAAAGTCCAAATAGTATTCAATGTTCTGTCAGTAATCTGTCATCGCTTCAGAGTCTATTCCTTTTGACTTCTCAAAGCCAGAAGATTACTTAATCTTAATACTGTTAATCAGGATATACAATAGTTATAGTTCTTTATATCCCATAGTTAAATTAATAGGTTCCATTTTTACAATCCAGGGGATTTCCAAATAATTATTTAAATCCACTCTTTAATTTGCTAGTTACTTCCAGTTGTCAAAGGCCATTCCATTAAATATCCTCCAGGTTTTCCAGGTTGATCCTATAGTCACCATAAAATAGATAAGTATAGAACAGTAAATAATACAGCAGACCTCCAGGTGTCATTCTTCTCTTATCAGAGTTCTCCAAGGTTATTTTTGTTGGTCTAGGAGTATGTATATCCTAGCTTAAAAATCCACTTTAAAAATCCACTTTAAAACTATTCTGCCAGTTATTTATTTCAAATTGGTTCAAACAAAATTATCCAATAGAATATACAATAAGTAGTCAAATATCCAGCATTTTAAAATGCCTGTTCAAAGTCATGCCAGTAAGATTTATACAGTCTTTCTGTATTTTAAGCTGTAACTTATTTCCTTAACGTGCAGTTTTTTTTCTGCCTCTGTTTGGCCGCCGCTTAAAAGCATTCCAGAGAGCCTCTTTTTCCAGATTTATTTTCTTTTAGGGTCAAATCCTAGGCAAAATTAAAAAATCACCGTACTCAGCTCCAGTCACTGTCCACTCACTCCGCTCCAGCACAATCTTGGTTTCTTCGGCTGCCCCAGCTTCACGGTGGCTATTTTGGCTGCCTTGTCTTCATCCTCAGCAAAGAGGGAAAATCCTGGGTCCAGGGTTTTAACCCCTTGGGGGAGCCCTCCGACAAAGAGGATTCGATGGGGGGATGTGGAGCTCCGCTCCCCTGTGCCGATCATGCAGCGATGTCAAACCAGAAGCCTCTATGATTCCAGGATTATTAACATTTATCCTGCCTATGTATTCACCCAGACCATAAACAGATATGATATCATGGATTTCAACTGCTTTTTTTTTAACAATTCTTGCAGGGCAAATCTTAGTTTTCCAATAAAAGTGCATTCCACAAAATCCACAGCAAGTTTTGACTCTCCTCAAGAATGATCGAACAAGACATATGTTTATATATGCAAGCTTGTCCTCATTTGTTCCTCACTTCTTCAAATATACATGAAAACTTTTTTCTGCTTCAAACTAAGTAAATGGATGCAATGCTCACACAGACTATTTTCTCAAAGTATGCATGCGAGCAGAGAATATTTATAGAAGCAATACCGTGAAGATAAACATACTAGGATAAAATTTATTTCAACAGTTAGAAAAAGGCGTCCTACCTTTGACCTGTATATAGCCCTCTGCACTGGCAGATGAATTCATCATTGATGGAAATACAAGTGCCACCATAAAGGCAGGGATTGGAAGCACACGGATTGATATTTACTTCACAGTGTGTACCCATAAATGCAGCTGCACATTTACAATAATAACCTGCAATGAAAGCCAAGAATGAAAGCGTGTCACTGTACTCACAACACTAAATGGTTTTTTTCTGCACAGAAAAGACTATCAATGGAGCCTTTCTGAAACCCAACTCTAGTTAAATTAGCACAAAAGCATTACAGAGATACACCACTCCTAAAAAGATGTAAAGAACCAATCAATAAAGCTTAATATCTTACTATGGAATAAGTAATTGTAATTATGATAGCTATTTCAGAAATGATTACAGTATTACAATCAAAATAATATAATACATCTCATTCCTTTTAAAAAGGTGGACAGTGTATGAAAACTTTAAATGTTGAAATACAATAAATGGAGCCCAGATAGCTTTCCTTTACTAGCATTTTGAAAACGAGACCCAGCAGTGTTGCTCCACAAGGCATTTAACATTTAGGTTAATTGAACTGGATGGCACCTGTGATATGCAAGTTTTTTTTTAAAATGTCTTCACTTGTTCTAGGGAAAGTCTGGTTTTAGATTGTTACTTGGAAAGTTGGTCATTTCCTGACTGGGGAAATGAGGCGGGGTATAAATTTATTTAAATAAATAAATAAATAAATAAATAAATAAATAAATAAATAAATAAGTAAAGTATTCCAAACAGCTAATACAAAATTGCAGTGAGATAAAGTGATCCTGTACAACATTTACATTTACGATCATACAAAATAAAGCCATGCTAAATACCAATAACAAAAAAACCTTACCTCCAGTGGGGAGTGGATTACAAATGCCTCCATTCTGGCATGGACTGCTTGAACAATCCTCCATAGTTGTCAGTAAACATCCAGAAGATACATCCACAGATTCTTCCATTTGAGCATAACTCCGAGGTTTGTTATTTAGCGGCAATTCTTGACCATTGAGTACAATGGACTCCATACAGCCTCTGAAGCCATTGCTAACTTGTGGGCTCCTTCCATGTCTCATACCCTGCTGCCGAATGTGACCACCGAAAAATACATGGTTGTCTAAATTCAGTGTCCTGAGAGTACCAGGGGCAATCCCTGAGGCAGTGTGCACCCTATCTAGAATCAGTTTAGCATAGTTTCCATCCACTTCAAGAGATACTGAATGCCACTGGCCATCACTGATTTGGATGCTCTGCACAGACACAATTCCAGGACCGCTTCCACAGTCAAATTTGTATTGAAGTTTTCCATGGTGGATCTAAAAGAAAGAAGAAAGGTAACAATTAACTATGAAGTGAGGTTGTTGGCTATGCTTTCAAGAATGTCGAATATGAACAGGCTTCTCTTGACCATAATCTCTGAAATCTTTAAAAACTACAACTCCTAGATTTCTGCATTCAGTTCTAAAACTTGATATCCCATCCTCTCAGAGGGCATCAAACCGTGGTTAGATTTATTTATTTATTTATTTATTTATTTATTTATTTATTTATTTATTTATTTATTTGATTTATATCACGCCTCTCTTCCCCCAATGGGGAACTCGAGGCGGCGTACAACATATAAAATGTGCCCTGTAAATAAAATACACATAC
>JANHGC010002319.1:120929-139277 GCA_027560395.1 Boaedon fuliginosus | reverse complement strand
ATTGCTATCCATGTTGTAAGCCGCTCAGAGTCCTTCGGGAATTGGGCGGCATAAAAATGTAATAAATAAATAAATATAGTGGTGCCCTGGAAGATTGGTTGCTGGGAGGGGCTGGACAATTGGCTGCTGCGGCAGGGGATCAGAGGTCTGGTAGACTGTTTGGCTGCAAAGACTGCTGAAAAGGGCCAGTCAGCTACTGGATGGTTCCTGAATGGCTGGGGACCTGTCCAGGCAGAAAGAGCGTGGACCCTGCATACAAAAGACACTGGGAGGCAGTGGCTCCCCGTGCTATCTTTACAATGGACTGAACTCAATTTGTGCCAAGATTTTGGCCTGAATAAAGTTAGATTCTATTTCACAGTTCCAGAGCGGTTGTGCTTCTGTGTTGGCCAGGTCAAAAGCTTGGACTATTGAGACCCTATTTAAGAGCAGGCTACCCATTCCATCTGGCTGCTTGTGGTTCACCACCCAAGGGGGTTGGTGGAGCTGCCCCATGTGTCCTGCACTGGCTTATCTCAATACCATGATACTGGTCTTGTGGCAGCAGGAAAAGCAGCCTTGTGGAGGAGCCCGCATGGCCATGGGCCCACTTTTTCTGCTTCCACGTGGCTGCAACGGAGCAGGAGGCAATATGGTGTGTTGTGGCCACGAGGCAAGGCAGGTGTCAGGGCATGGGTGTCTTGGCTGCGGGGGCCATGAAGGTAAGCTGGTGCAGAGAGCATGGGGCAGCTCCACCCTCATGCCTTACAGTGGTCACACTGGTTTGCGTGGCCTCCTGCCCTGCCATCAGGAAGCAGAACTGTGCCTCCTGTACATGGGGAAAATAACAAGTCACCCCCTTGAAAATAAGCCCTAGTTCTTATTTTGGGATCCAACAGAAAATAAGACCCAGTCTCATTTTCACGGAAACACGGGTATATATCTTTGTTGAATAAACAATAGCTAGTTAATTATCAAACAGACAGATTCAGGTTAATGGAAGAATTCAGAAGACCTGAAGTTATAATGATGGTTTCACATAATGTATCAATAATGCATCACATTATTTTTTTTCTCTCCACAGCATATTCGTATTAAAATCTTAACGTCCTTTCGCTTACAATTTTAACATACTGTATGTTTTTCTACTGGCCAGAAACAACTAATATTATAGGCATGGATAAAAAAAACATTAAGTGCAATGACTTAACAACAACAAGGATAGGAATAATAATAATATAGGACTGCCACATTAATTTAAGGACTGCCACATTAATTTAATGTTCCACATTTCTTGAATCAGAATAGCACATGGTTTTGACCTTGTATTTCAAGACCATTGCCATAAAAGAGCTTATAGAACAATAAATCTTCCTCCTTCCATGACACTGAATCTTATAAATAAAAGGATTTCTATATAAGATGAAAGCTATGTTATACAAAACATGTAAAGCTAAATCTGTCTAAATATATTTCTAAATATTTACCAGTAATAAAATAGTTGACTTGTCTATTAGAATATTCTGAATCAGCATCGGTGGTGCTTATTATAGCAACTACTCCTCCAACTGGATCATCTTCACTGACTGTTCCTTTATAAATCTCTGCAGTAAACTGAGGAGGGCTGTCGTTCACATCAGCTATGTAAACTTCCACAACAGTGGTGGAGGACAACTGCAATTTTTCAGCACGATCAGATGCCACCACAATAATTTGGTATTTGTCCTGTTTTTCCTGGTCAAGCTCTCTTAGAGCGGTAATCCAGCCAGTTTCCAGATTTATGCCAAAAGACTCTAGGATTTCAGTATCCTGGGTCGGTTCCAGCTTGTAAGTAATTTGTCCATTATTCCCAGAATCCTGGTCCATTGCTTTTACCTGTATGACTTTTGATCCTGCTGGCATATTTTCTACCAAGTATGCTTCATAAGGATTGGATTCAAAGATTGGTATATTATCATTTGTATCTTTGATTTGAATACTTATGTCTACAGAAGAGACAACTTTATAATTTTCCTTCATAAAATATGCAAGCACTGAGAACTGGTACCATTTAGTTACCTCATGATCCAGACTTTTTTCAACTTTTAGCCTTCCATTATGCTTGTCTATCACAAAATAATCATCTTTATTTCTTTCAGGTGTATATCCTTTAACAAGACTGTATAACAAGGTATGGGTGTGCTCTGCTTTTATAATATCAATTTCAGTCCCAATAGGAGTATCTTCAGAAAGAATGTAAGAATAAAACGGTTCTGAAAACTTTGGCAAACGTATTTCAGAAGATAGTATTCTAACATATAGGGGGACGCTAGAATCTTTTTGTGGGGATCCACCATCCATTGCTCTAACAAAAAATGTAAGAAACTGATTCTCTAGCCCAATTAAGCTTTCTTTTGTTGTTATTATTCCAGTCAAATGATCGATTTCTAAATTCTCCTGAACATGTTCCGAATCTGCTTCAATTGTGTAAGTGATATCTGCATTGGAACCTTCATCAGCATCGGAAGCCAAGACTTTGATGATAGATGTACCTCTTGGAACATCGGATCCAATACTGACTTCATACTCAGTTGCTCGGAACAGAGGAGCATTATCATTAACATCAGTAAGTATAACATTGATGCTGCAGAATGCCACTTTTCCCCCAGCATCCTTAGCCATGAACCTAATATAGATGACCTTTTCAGCTTGAGTTTCACGATCAAGTATTTCCAAGGTAAATAATTGGCCCCTCTCATTAGTATAAAATCTGTCTTTTGCAAAATCATTCATAATATGGTATGTTACAGATCCATAGCTGCCAGTATCTTTGTCCGTAGCTTTGACTTCGGTCACCAGGGTATGCAATGGAGCGTTTTCAGCTAATTCCACCTCATATTCATTCTGACTGAACACAGGACTATGCAAATTGGCTCTCATTACATTTATGTGAACCTGGGCTGAACTTCTGAAGACTCCATCAGAGACAGATATATTGAGATGATAAACTGGTTTCAGAGTTTGTCTATGTATGTTTGAAAAAGTGATGACCCCAGTCTTGCTATGGATAACAAAATGCATGTTATCATTCCCCATTAATATGGAATATTCAAGTTTTTCTGTATCTGAACTGTCTGGATCTGAGGCTTTTACACATGTTACAAAGTGGCCATGGGGAGCCAATTCACTGATATTAGATTTATAAAGCAGCTGGTTGAACACTGGTGGATTATCATTCAGGTCTGTTATACCAACAGTTACAACAATATCGCTGCTCTGTGGAGGCATTCCACTGTCTATTGCTCTTACCAACAATACGTGTTGTTGAGCTTGTTCAAAATCTAAGTTCCTTGCTGTCAGAATGAGCCCTGTGCTGTCTATAACAAAATAATCATTGTTCTTACTAATGTTGCCTACCAAGTGGTAAGAAATCTTTCTGTTTAATCCAGAATCAGCATCAGTTGCCCTGACATGTACAACAGATGTTCCAATTATAGATGCCTCAGAAATTGTGGCTGCATATATTTGCTCTGTAAAGACAGGAGGATTATCATTGATGTCTTCAATTATTATATCCACAAACACTTCAGCATGGGCCCCTGTCAATGAATCAGTTGCCCGGATGCTTAATTTGTAAGCAGGATGGGCCTCAAAATCTAAGGGGGCAATAACATTGAGAACTCCAGTGTTGAAGTTGATATTGAATTGATCAAAAGGATCACCATCTGTGATGCTGTAGAAGAGCTTCAGCCCCTCTGGGCTATATGCTTGCACGTGAACCACTGGACTATGGAGTGGGATATTTTCTGGTATCTCTGCACTGTAGAACGTTTTTTCAAATATTGGCATGGCTTTATTTACCACAGTGATTGGAACTGTAACTTCAGCAGATAAACTTGGTTCTCCTTTATCCTGAGCTATCACAATAAGAAGATACTCTCTGTTTAGTGTGTCTGGGTCAAATTGTTTCTTGAGTGTGATTTCACCCATTTCCCCTATTTGGAACTGGTCACTGTGTTCCTTGAAATAATATTGTATTTCACCATTTCTACCAATATCATTGTCTACAGCAGTGACATAGTGAATCACTTCACCAACTTCAGTATCTATTTTAACAGTGGCATAATATGGAAGACTGACAAAGACAGGGGCATTATCGTTTATGTCTTCTATAGTGACCTTTACCACAAGGTGTACAATGATGGATGGATTATGTTCTGCGGTCACTTCTACCACAATATCAAATGATTCCTGTTGCTCACGGTCAAATGGTATTCCAGTGGTTGAAAGGACTCCAGAAGTATAACTGATTTTAAAGCGATTATCTGGATTTAGAATCTGATAGAACAGAGGTTCATTTATTTGATTTCCTACAGCAGTGATGATTGCTACTGTTCTTGCTTCTGTGGAATTTTCCTGAACCACAGCATTGTAAGAACTTCGGGTGAATTTCAGCTGATTTACCTTGCTCTCTTTTACATTAATTTTGACAGATGTAGTGCTTGAAAACCTGCCATCTGATGTTCTGATTGTCAATTCATACCGGCTTCTTAGTTGAGTTGTATTTTGTACTGTTATCCACCCAGTCTTGGAATTTATTGAAAATTTTTCTCCAATATTGCCTTCAATAATGGAATACATGAGTTGTGAGAAGGCTTCTGAATCCTGATCATTTGCATTTACTGTAACAACTTTTACTCCTTTGTATGTTGGCACTAAAACAGTTGCTTCATATATGTCTTTAGAGAATATTGGAGGACAATCATTGATGTCAATTACTGAAATGGTAACATTAGCTGCATATTCTGCAGATAAGCGTGGTATTCCCATATCATATACTTGCACAGAAAAATGAAAAATATTGGTTTCTTCATAATCCAAGGTCATTACTGTACGAATGGCTCCTGTACTAGAATCAATGGCAAAGTATCTGTGGGCAGATGGCTCAACAATCTGATAGACAAGTAACGCATTTGATTCTTTGTCAGCATCTGTAGCTCGAATCACCAACGGCATATTCCGCTCAGTTAGAACCACACTGTTAATTGAAGCAGATTCACTGATGAATCCTGTGTATTCTGATTGCATAAAAGTTGGTGCATTATCATTCTCATCTCGAAGGTGCACCAGTACAGTGGCGTTAGTGGACTGCCCAGCCATATTGGTTCCCTGAACAATAAGACTATAAAAAGGCAAGGTTTCAAAATCAAGAATCTTCTGAGAAGTGATAACACCAGAATGCGAGTTTATAGTGAAGGCATCACCTATGTTACCCTCTTTTATTTCATAGGCTACAGATGACTGGCTGTATGTAATGACCATGATGATGAAGTTGCCAATGCTGCTGTTTTCACTGATTTCTGCAGAATATTCTTGGGAGGAAAACTTGGGCAATGCATTGTCAGAGATTGTGACAGAAATGTGCACAGCTGTGACTTCATTCATTGGGGGGATCCCTTTATCAGTTGCTTTCACCATCAAAGTGTACTCATCCTGAATCCTGAGATCCAATTCTTTTGCTGTAGTAACGCTACCCAACACTGGGTCGATATTGAAAGCATTTCTAATATTTCCTGTTTGGGAGAAAGAAAAATAGAAGGACAGGAAATTAATGATCTGATAAAAGTAATTTATTTAGATAAATCTATAGGTTGGCAACTATTCCTTACTGAACACCAACTTCTTAGAGTCAAATAATATAAAGCACAATGTCCTTTAAAGACCATGGCGTTTTGTGCTGAAGTAAAACAAAAAACTTAGAATGAGTCTTGCATATAAGCTCCCAGCTGGTAGCCAGCAAAGGAACTGAATTCTGCAAGTGTCTGAAGTTTTATGCAGTCAGGAGAAGAAATCAAGTGGGCTATGAGCAATAGAAAGGCCTGTGCCCCCATGTGCAGAATAGGAATGTAGTGGGCTGCTGATGGATGGAGTTCTCTGACCCTGCTTTTCTAAATCCATAGTAATCTAGAATATTTTGGGAGGAGAGACGTTAATTTTTGTGATCACATTTTCAAAACTGATTTTCCATAAATATCCAGCCTGCAAATTGTAGTCAAAAGTCCTTTGATCAAATCTCAATTGAAGCTTAATTAGTACTTCATTAGCAATCCTTTTATGTCATTATTTTTAAAACTAAAAACACTTCAGTGGCTTAATTAAAACATTTTTAGCTAAATTACTCCCAATTAAAATGTATAGACTTGAGGCTCTGTATTAAAAAAATTACTTTGAGAAAAGGCAGTTACATTTTGACTGCTGAATAAAAACAGGAACAAATAGGCTTTTCTGGATGGCAGAAAATACTCTGGCATTTCACACTGCCTGGGAAATTCCCAAAATTCAAGACAGCAAATATTTTTCCTAATACTTTAATTAAAGAACATAGCAAGCAAATTTTAAATCCACACTTAATAATGACTGATTTTATTAGAATGTTTAAATTATGTATTTGGGTAGGCTGTTGATATTATCTTTTTTATTACTGAAAGTCATAAACAGAGTGCCATTCTTAGAATATCCCATTTCTAATCCTTTCAGCCATTACAAGCATTTAAGGAATGTTCATTTCATATGCCTAAAATGTTTGCCCTAATGCTTTAGCTGTAGAGTTGCTGAATAGACCAGAAAAAACAATGTTGAGAAAGTTTTAACATTTCCTCCTACAATGTTCTCTGGATAAATAAGGAAAAAGAATTTGCAAGGAAAGAAGAGAAAGTTTGGGTGTCAGGGAGCAAGCTGGAAAACAGACATTTGACCAGACAGAATTTTCATTTCAAAAGAATGTCCTTTCTTCTAAGACTAATTGATTACAATATGGGATGCTAAGTTTCACATATTTTAATTGATAGATTAACTCAAATGTGGGGTTCTAAATTTTATATTTAAATAAAAGTAGAAGATTCCCTTTATATAACCTTCAAATAACCTTCTGTGCTGTGAGGGTCTGGTTGGAAACCTATTGCATCAGAAGCCATCATTCTGTAAATTGAAAACTATGACTCTAGATACACAGGTCATTTTCAGGGATGCGTCTTGATTTATGGAAACTTCCTTTTAAAGTAGCAGCGGTATTTCATCATCATTTTGGATCCTAGAAACAGACTTTTCTAATCTCTTTGCTGCTTTTAGGATAGCATATTCCAGTTAATATACAGATTGTAATTTTTTAAACTTCTAAAATAACTGAACCATTACTCAGCTACACTTAAAACAGGGAGAAAACAAAAATAACCAATAATTGTTTAATTTTAATAGTTAATAATTTTAAGGATTTTTCTTTTGGGGGAGGGGAGGGAATGCAGTTTTGCTTCATGCTATAAAAATAATTCAAACAAAGAAATAAATTCAGCATAGAGTGTATACCTTTGAAAATAAGCTTTGCACTATTTTGAACAATGTAAATCTGGTCACAATTTGCATATTGGAAATGGTGGATTTTTTTATACTACTGCATTTTAATCTTTACAACGTATTGAATATATTGGAATTTACCTGATTCTATGGAATATATGATTTTTGCATTATCGCCTTTATCCTTATCTAATGCTGTAACTTGAACCACCATGGATCCAACAGCTGCTGATTCGTATACTTGGCCTTCATAAGAAGAACTGGTGAAATATGGAGCATGATCATTTGTATCGCTAACATTAATAATGATTTTAGCAAAGTTGCGCTTGACAGGAACATCTTGATCTCGTACCTAAAATAATTAGCACACAGTTAACATTATTTTATCCAAATCAGCAAAGCCTCCATTTTTACATGCAATTTTATTCTAAACAAATCCTCAAAACTACATCCTACAGAAATGGTTTTGGTTCATACAAATAAACACAATGCAAGTGAATAAATATTACTTGTTGTCTATTTCTTTTGTGAGGTGGGTGTTTCTAATATAGTGTACAATTCACAAGCATATGGTTACAGATGGCTTTTTATATAAATCTCCTTAATTAGACTAGACAAGGAAGAGATAGGAATTAAAATGGGGAAAAGGAGTAATAATAGTTAAGCACTTCTTTTTAATTGGTCCTTTTTGAGAATATTCAAAGTGAAAGCAAGACCAAAACAAAAATGAGGGAACAAAATATTAAAGGGTTTGAATACGGAAAAAGATCATAACATTAGCTGGCATTAGTAGTGTTTTAAAATTTTTTATCTTTCAAATATGTCATCTAAAAAAAGTTTACAAAACTCATAAAATAAGTCTGTTCTACAGTTTTGTCATCTACGTTAGTCACGCAGAATTGCTGTAGTGAATTGGCAAGCCTATAATTTGGATAATTCATTTTAATGTCAGTGTCTTGTGGATTTGGAGATAACAAATTGCAAAGGCCACCGTAAGTAATATTATCACAGAAGAATTAACATTTCAACAAATGAAATTTTAATTTACAGCTCAGAGTTAAACTGAAGTGTGGTTTGGATGAGAGCTAATAACGAATGTATTGGAAAGGGAAGGCATTCTAAAAATTAGGGAAAGAAGGCTTGACTCTTTCCAACTTAAATACCCCACAAAGCTTTCCTAAGCAAAAACAAGTAAATGTTAAGATATGTACAATGTATAAGTGTAAGAGGTAGCTGACCTGCAGTCATTTCAGTTTCTGCTTATGAATGGTACTCTGTTTTACTGAAAAGCCAGACATTTAATTATTTGTTTTTCAGATTTGTATCCACATACTGCTTGCAAACTTTAGCACTTTAGCTGAAAACAAGTACAATAATGGTTCTTTACCATGACTGTGAGAACATGTTGATGGATGACTTCATGATCCAACTTTTCAACAGTATAAAGTGAGCCAGTTACAGGATCAAGGCGAAATTTCCTAAGGCTGGTAGGATCCATGCTGCTTTGCATAGTGTAAATTAGTTTATTCTTCTCATCTCTGTCTGAGGCACTGACTTGCAAAATTTCTGTCTCTGGCAATATGTCTTCTGCTATAACGACTTGGTATTCTAACAGAGAAAATTCTGGTCTGTGATCATTTGTATCTATTACGTTAATGTACACCTGAAATGACATGCAAAAATAAAATATGGCAACAACAATATTATAACACAAATATGAAACTCTAAAGGAAATCAGAAAATAATGCTACCAAACAAGCTACAGAGGACAATATAAAATAATACATATTAGAATTGATCAAGTCAGTCTGTTGCAGAAGAAAAAAAATTGTCCATCCACCACTTTAGAAGTTTTCAAGATTCTGAGCATGATCTTTGAAATTCTTATCTTTGGGATGGACTGGTCTTTTTAGAAAATTTAATATTCTTGACAGACCTTTTCAGTCATATCTACTATAGTATGTTATATTTATTAAGTTTATCAAATTAACAGAAATTGTAGACTATCCCAATCCAATGATTCTAGGTGGAATTATATAATTCATATGATTATATAATTTAGAACAGTAGTTTACTTTCCTATAAAAGTGAGAATATTTGTGCTATTTTACCGGAGTTCAACATTTTAGGACTAAGAAAAGCAACATATCAAGGTGGTTTGTAAAATATTCCATCATATATATATTGATTGAAATGGTCGTGCCTGTTATTCATTTACTAATAACTATTTTTTATATAAGGATAGATCAAAACAAATCCTTATACTATGTGTGCTTGCTTCCTCCAATCATTTAATTATTAACCAACTTTAACACTGTAAATATTACTGAAATATTTCCTTTTCTACATGTATGCAATATCAATCTCTATTTTAGTCATTAAGTTAGCATAAAATTATGTTATACGACTATTTACAACCATCCAAATATGAACAGCCAAGTCGATGAAAAAATACAATGTAGAGTTATGAACACAAGAATAAAACCTTAACATCACTAAAGTTACATGTAAAAATGTAATATGGATACTATGTAAGGTATAATATTGTGCAGAATACAATATAGTGGTATAAATATTATGATATAAAAAGTAATAGCCAATAGAAACTATAAAACTAAGCAACTAGAAATAAATCAACAAGGATACATTTAATACATCTAACTTCTGTCTAATCCAGTATTTCTAACTGCTATAAATAAGTTATTTTACAGAAGTTATGGATGTAACAGAAAAAAAATCGAAACATGTAAAACTACAATCACTACCACCTGAAAACCATCTGTGATACACACACACACACACACACACACTGAAATAAAATATTCCAAAAATACAAAAAATATATATGTATGTTTGTCAACTAGTAATTGGGGCAAATAGAATAGAACAAAACAGAATAAAATACTTTATTGGCCAAGTGTGATTGAATACACAAAGAACTTGTCCTTGGTGTGTATGCTCTCGGTGTACACAAAAATAAAATAAAAATAAAATAAGAGAAATACATACATCAAGAATCATCAAGAATCATCAAAATCATAGGATACAACACTTAGAGATAGTTATGGGTCACTAACAAGCAATACTAATAAGCAGTCAAATCTAATACTCAAATACTACCGGTAGTAGTTAAATGGTATTCAAATACTAGGAAACAATTAAACAATATGAATTGTAAAGATACAAGCCACATGGTATAGTCGTAAGTGGGAAGAGGTAGGAACTAGGATGAGACAATATTATGGGAATTAGTTGTTTAGCAGAGTGATGGCATTTGGGAAAAAACTGCCTAGTTTTCTCTTGTGTCTAGTTGTTCTGGTGCGTAGTGCCCTATAGCAACATATCTGAGTGCCCTAGGAAATTAGATGACATCAGTGATCAACAAGGCATATAAGAACTGACAAGAAAGAAGATCAGAGGCTATGATTTCTATGATACCAAAAAAGTAACCAGGATCATCTGAGTCTGCAGCAGCAATAGCACTCTACATCACTATTTAGATAACGTTATCAAATATTCCACAGATGCTCACCTCAGTTATATTTCAAGGTTATTTTTTTCCCATAAGATCTTTCATGCAGTTACTATTTTCTTAAAATTCTTTAAACCCCCGCCCCACAGGCAGTCCTCAACTCACGACCACAATCGAGTCCAAAAGTTTCCTTGCTAAGCCAGACAGTTGTTAAGTGAATTTTGCCCCATTTTACCATTTTTCTTGCCATTGTTGCTAAGTGAATCACTGCAGTTGTTCAGCTAATACACAGTTGTTAAGTGAATCTGGCTTCCCTATTGACTTTGTTTGTAAGCAAGCTGCAAGTGATCACATGACCCAAGACATCAAAACTATAATACATTCCAATTGTCAATAGTCTGAATTTTGATCATGTGACCATGGCAACGTTGCAACAGCCCTAAGAACAATCCTAAGTCATTTATTTCAGTTGCTGTTGTAACTTTGGATGGTCATCAAACGAACGGTTGTAAGTAGAGGACTACCTGTATAAATAAGTAAACCTGTTAGATGCACAGGGAATGATGTAGTGGAACATCATGATTTAAGCTTCTCCCCTTTTGCATGTGATCACAATGTGATATTACATGCATGTACAAATTGTGCCCTCCCACAATGCAAAGATGCTTTCATAATTTTGAATAAAACCTGGAATCACAAGGATACCCCTGGATGAATAATAAAATATACTAAATAATGTAATGGGGGACACACATGCTCGATCTAGCTTTTATCTCGGAGCATTGGCGCCGTGATCTGGTTTTGGGGGATATGGTTGTAGAACCCTTGTCATGGTCAGATCACTCCCTTATCCCATTGGATTTCCTGACGTCCGCCCCACCCTGCAGGGAGACAGGACCGACTAGGTGGTTCTGCCCTGGGGGGGGGCATGAGTGGACAAGATCCTCAGCTTTGTAAGCAACCACCCCACCACACACAAAAGAAGCTATGTCCAGACTCTGTTCCCAAGGGCCAGGACACGCTGCAGCACCATAACACTAAGAAAAGCTGAAGAGAAATGGCTGCTCAATGTCTTTCTCCATAATGACTATCCAAAAAACTTCATATTCTAACACACACCCACACCACACCACATCACACAGCCAACTACCACACAAAAACTAACCCTACTGTACACAAAAGGGGTGTCAGAAATGACAGCCAGAATCCTCCAAGCCCTAGGAATAACAAACCCGCAGCCACACTCTGCCAGGAATTATCCAGAACCAAGGACAAAATGCAAAGGATAAAAGAAACAATGTAATCTATAAAATCAACCATAACCATTGCAACTAATTCTATGTGGGACAACCATCATATCAATTAAAAACCAGGATCCACAAATACTGGCTTGGAGACAAATGCCATGATCCCCAAACCTTAATCTCTACCCCACACTGACACCAAACAGCACCAATTCAATTGGAGCAACAGAAAAATCATTGGCCACACTACTACCCATGAGTTCGTTGAAGCCTGGCACTCCACAAGCAGTTCCATCACAGACACACTGACCTACAACTAGTCTACAAACCCCTAAGAATCCAAATCAGTTCCACAACCAACCAGAGACAGCACCGATCCTCAACCAACCCACACAATTCCCCCACCAGCAGTTCACCTCCCAATGACCCTGACCTGTTGTAATCTCCTTATCACATGACCCATCACAAGACTCACAGCTGACCCATCACAAGACCCTCACTTGAGACACCCATATCTGAAGCCCTTATAAACAGTAGAACACTGACACTGACATCCCCTAAATTCCACTGAAGATGTTACCTAGCTTGGTACTGAAATGTTCGGAAACCAACCCACAAGCTCGGAGAACGAACCTTCACCCTTATCTCATTGAAAAATAGGTATGTCAAAACTCTATCCATGCCAGTAAATTGCAATCTTTCTCTGTATATTATTTGCAGTTGTATGAAAGACGGTTTCATAAGAAATCTGTAGAATCCCTATCACTAGCAGTGCCTAGATCTCACTCACTACGAAAGTCTCCAAACATTTTGAAACTCACAGGGCTTATTTCTTGGCATTGTTCACATCTGCAATACTTACTTAATTTTCATTATTTTGGTTTCAGTAATTAATTTTTCATGGAATTCATTGTAATACTTTTATCTTTTTAAATATAAAATGTGACAATATTATAAATGTGAATTGGTATCTTAAATGTGAATTCATTGGAACACTGTACATAGGAAACTTTTTAATTTAATAACAGTAAAAGATGCTTCATTAGAACAATTTTAAGAGGCTTAATCAAGTGAGAAATGTGAACATAAGGTTTGAAAAAGGATGCAGAAAAGTAGATTAATTTGAAAAAGTAAGTTACCGTAGTTTGAGTAAGATGTTTTATTAAATTGAATAACCATGATGAAGAAAAAATATTTTAAAAAATCTGGAGAGAATAATTAAATAATGGATAATCTAATCTGCTCGAGATATTTGTAACTGTAAAAGTACAAGGGGGAAAAGCAGCTGTCCCTGCTTAGTCATTGTTCATAATTTAAGAGCTTGCACAATATAAATAACTTCAGAGTCAAGAACACTGCATTTTCACTAAATGCACTGCAGCTGCAATGACTCTGTATTACTAGTTACCAGGATGTCCAGAACTTTTCCATGTTGTTTGTTTGTTTGTTTGTTTGTTTTTAGATTTATTAGATTTATTAGATTTATTAGATTTATTAGATTTATACCCCGCCTCTCTTCTCAAGGGGAACTCAAGGCGGCTTACAATATTAAAAAGTACAATAGTACAGTGATATAAAAATAGTTAAAACACATTCATACTACTCTCACTTACACTAAGGGGGTGGGGGGGATCTTGTTTAATCTTGTTACCAGATTAAACCAAGATAGTTTTTCCTACTTAAAATCATGGCCAACTTTTTCTTAATTATTTTGGAGACAAAACAACAGAAGGTCTGTTTACAGTGAAAATACTGTCTAGGGATTGCTACAACTGGTAGGGTAATCCTTTTCTATTTTTAACAAATATTTTTCTCTTGTTGAAGAGTAAACATTGCATTGTCCAGTAGTGCACAACTGAAAATCTAGAGATTATATTCAGTTATCTATACCAGATCTATAATTAAGACACCATTATTGACTCAAAGGAAAATCTAGGCAAGGTAGAAAACAAAGAGTAAACAAGATACAGAGACGTAATGCTTACAATTCTGTTTTAATCACCCAAGCAAAGAGAATTGGTTAAAGGCTTTAGTTTTAAACTCAGACTACTATACAACTGCAAAGCATCGAGTTAATAAGGCAAGGGATGGAAAAAAGAACCAGTCTTCAGTTGTTAGAAGGCGGATGAAGGGGGAAGTCACATCATAGGAATCTATGGTCTCATCTGAGTCCAGTTTTAGTTTGCAAACCTTGCTGGCAAAGTCCTGTGAATCGTTGATGTGATGGGTGATGTTACCAACTAGAGGAGCAAATAAGGTGGTTAGATATTTTGCAATGTTGTAGGTGACAGAGTTGATGCTGCTGACAATTGGACTGAGTGGGGTTCCCTCTTTATGGTTTTTGAGGCATCCATGTATGCAAGGGTGGCTTCCCCAGAGTAAAGACAGTAATATTGTGGCTTGTTGATGGCATTGTCCTTCAGTAGGTGTTGCAAGAAATCAATGACCTTATTAGCTGCTCTACTTGGCAACACCACCATCACTTCAACAATTCACAGTTCTTTGCTACAAGGTTTGGAAACTAAAAATGGATCTGGATGAGACTATGGTTTCCTATGATGTGACTTCCCTTTGCCTGACCACTACCTATTTTAAATATAATGAAGCAAAAACATGATTGCACCATGGATTCACCTGTGTCCCCCATTGCGGCCAATCTCTACATGGAAGAGGTAGAAACCAAAGGCCTAGATTCTCTCACAGGAATTCCACCCACTCACTGGTATAGGTAAGTGGACGATACTTGGATCAAGATCAAAACACAGGAATGGGAAATGTTCACCAAATGTATCAATGTGAACAGATACATTAAATTCACATGGGAAGATGTTAAACAAAATAGTCTAGCCTTCCTGGACTGTGCAGTAGATCTTAAGGAAGAATGAAGTTTTAACATTGAGGTTTACAGAAAACCCACATACACAGATCAATATTTACATTTTGATCCTTATCACCCACTGGAGCACAAAATGGGAGTCATCAGAAGCCTATACCACTGAGCTAAAGGCCTGCCTACCAGCAAAGATGGGAAAGAAAGAAAAAAACAAACTATAACGCACCAAGGAAGCCCTCAGAACATATTGCTATCCCAAGTGGCCTTCATCCAATCTCAAAAAAGACCCTACAGGAGCTCCTCCATAACAGACAATGAAGAGAACCATAAATGAAGCAACGTTGTCATTCCAAGCTCAGGAGGATCTTCAGCCAACACAACATACATGCACACTTCAAACCATCCCAAGGATAAAACACCCAGACTCCAACTGAGCAATGTGGTATATGCAGTACAATGCAGCCCAGAGGTGGTATTCAGCCACTTCTGACAAGTTCGTAAGAACCAGTAGCGATAATTTTGATTGGTTCGGAGAACTGGCAAATACCCCCTCTGATTGGTCGACTGCATAGCCACGCCCACCAAGTCACGCCCACAGAACCGATAGTGAAATAATTTGAATCCCACCACTGAGTGAGCCATATGCAATCTGTACATTGGGGGAAATTAAAATAGGATGCAAAAATATAGTGCTTCTCATATTGCAGATGATTTTAATCACGTTGAAGCAGATGCAAGATTTTAAGTTGGTTTACAAATAGTCCTCAACTTATAACCATTTGTTTGATGACCATTCAAAGTTATGATGGTGCTGCAAAACTGACTTACAATCATTTCTTATACTTACAACTGTCATAGCATCCCCATGGTCCTGTGATGAAAATTTGGACACTTAGCAATTAGCATGTATTTATGATACACGTGGCATCCTGGGATCATCTGATCACCATCTACTATCTTCCCAAGGGTCTTCTGACAAGCAAAATCAATGGGGGGAACCAGATCAGCTTAATTTTTTGACTGCAGCAAAAAAGGTTGCAAAATCAGGCGGAATTCACTGAATGATTGTATAAATTAGCAACAGAAGTTCCAGTACCAATTATGGTTGAAAGTTCAGGACTACCTGTACAGGTAACAAAATAGTCAATGCATTTGTGTATCCAATTCATTTTGCAAATGCCAATGAAAGAAACTATCAAGATCAGGGGTGTTGAACTCACATCATCACAGCGGTGTCACGTGACGTATTGGGACTTTCCACCCCTCGCTAAACCAGGTGTGGGCGTGGCAAGCGCATGATGCATCCGCCCCGCAGGCCGGGAGTTTGACAGCCCTGATCTAGAGTCTAGTTGTGTAGGCAGAAATCTAATGCTAGATAATGCTATCCTGGGTCAGATAGCAAATATATTAAAAGAAAGTTTTTTTAAAAAATCATCTTTCATTTACAATATTGTTAACTCTAATGAGTAGTAACAATTGCAGGTGCACTCTAGGATAATTGACTGAGACAGATTATATTTATTATATTATATATGTGAGCAAAAAAAAATGTCATTTTTTATAAGCTCCACTGTGTTGACAAAGTTCATTTTAACAGTCATCGAAAAGAATATTTCAGCATAGAGATCCTAATGGTTATAGCTGCAATTCTCAAACCCAACATTGCCAAGTGCAATCCATCTGCACTTAAAGCCATAGGGTGGGATTTCTTCCCTTAACATCATCCTACTCTCATTTTAGGCTGCTGTCAAGACTGTGTTGATCCAAAGGCTGAGCCCAGTCTTATAAGATTGATAAGGTTCCCTTTCTATTGGTTTCTGGCAGATTTGTCTGCCTGCAGCTATAACACGAGGAGACGTTCCATCATCCACTTTTTTCCCATGGTATCTCTGAAAGTAGATAGGCTGGGAGCATTACAGAATGTTATAAAGAGAAGAAATCTGTGTATTGGGTGTTACTCAGTGTCGTAGGCCAGGCAGAAAAGAAAGTAATAGTGGGTTAAGCATACCAAATACAATGTAGGAAGCCCCACCACACAGATTAAAATATTTTTTATTCTTAATATTAAAAAGAGGGAGGGTAGAATATCTCTCCAAAGGAAAAAAACCTTAACAAAGGCAGAAAACAGCCCCAGTCTTCCTGCCATAGAAAAACAGCCTCAAGCAGAAACTTGAAGAGGCTGGTCTTTAGAAAAGGAGATTTTGTATCCAATCAAAAAGACTGGGCCAATCTATTCATAAGCAACAAGCAATACAAGGCAAGCCTGAAAAGATTAGCTCAAACAAACACACGGATTTGCATTTCCCCTTTTCCCTAGAGTGTGGCCCGTTGGGCCAGATGCATCCTGCACTGGGTACACCTATGCCTGGTTTAGCGAAAGGGGGAAAAGTTGTGATATGTTTGACACCCCTGATGTAGAGCCAGCCATGACCCCTACATGACCCCATAGGAATCTGGCAAGTCATTAAAATATTAAAGGGCATATTATTTCATAGGAACAGGCAAGTTAATTACAAAGCCACAAAGAATGTATGAAAGCTCACCAACTCTCAACCCCATTTTATCAGCCACCCCAGAAACGTTCTGCTGTCACTAGATTCTGCCTACCAAATAAACAGAGACTTCCTTTTCTGCAGCCCGTCTCCATTTTATTTCCAGCATCTTTCTCCCAGCTTGGAACTGGACTGGATTTTTCTTTCAACAACCAGTAGTCCTTGACGTATGACCACAGTTGAGCCCAAAATTTATGTTGCTGTGTGAGAAATTTATTAAGTGAATCATTGCACTTGTTAAGTTAGTAACATGGCTGTTAAGTGAATTTGGTTTTCCGATTGACTTTACTTGTCAGGAAGTCACAGAAGGTGATCACATGGTCCTGGGACAGTGCAACCATCATAAATATGAGTCAGTTGCCAAGTATTTAAATTTTGATAATATGATCAAGGGGATGTTGCAATGGTTGTTAAGTGTGAAAAATGGTCACAAGTCACTTTTTTCAGTGCCATTGTAAATTTGAATGATTACTAAGTGAACTGTTGTAAATTGAGAACCACTTGTAGAGATATTAAGTCCTGACACTAAATAATAAAATTTGCTTGTTGCTTAAAAAAAATGCTGCCAACTTGCTAAAGCATGCCTCCATTGCTATGAAAATCAGGTAGGCCTATTTTCTCCTTCACATACACACACCATATCTACGTAAGCTTGTATGAATGAGATTATTTACTATAAGGAATAGTTAATGAGTTTATAGGCCCAATTACTGAAGTACCTTATACCTTATTTAATCCTTTTTCTTCTATTACACGTGCTTTGTGGCAGGTTAACGTATATACTCAAGTATATACTCAGCACCCAAAATATACTGAAAAAGTCACCCTCGGTTTATACTCGGATCAGAGCAAAAAAAATTGTTTTACTGTATATACTCGAGTATAAGCCTAGTTTTTCAGCACCCAAAATATGCTGAAAAAGTCACCCTCGGCTTATAC
>JANHGC010002319.1:104938-120829 GCA_027560395.1 Boaedon fuliginosus | reverse complement strand
CTCTCAGTGGCTTTCAATACCATCGACCATGGTATCTTTTGGGGCGGCTTAAGGGGTTGGGAGTGGGAGGCACTGTATTGCAGTGGTTCTCCTCCTACCTCTCAGGCCGTTCCCAGTCGGTGTTGGTGGGAGGACAGAGATCGAGCCCAAGAGCCCTGCCTTACCGTCTCAAGTTCCCCTTGGGTGAAGAGAGGCGGGGTATAAATTCAATAAATTATTATTATTATTATTATTGCGGGGTTCCTCAGGGCTTGATCCTTTCCCCTCTTTTTAATATATACATGAAACCACTGGGTGAGATCATCCGATGACATGGGGTCGTTATACATTTCTGCCCCTGATCGAATTAGTGATGTCGCCAAGGTGAAGTCCCGGTGTCTGGAGGATGTAAAGGTCTGGATTGGGACCAATAGGCTCAGGCTCAACCCTGGCAAGACTGAGTGGCTGTATTGCCCCCCCCCCCGGTGGTCCGGTTGATCTTGCATTACTTGCACTGGGGGGGGGGAGACAAATTGCTCCCCTCAGAACAGGTGCACAACTTGGGGGTGCTCTTGGATCCGCAGCCACAATTGGATTACCACCTTTCAGCTGTGGCCAAGGGTGCCTATGTGCAGGTTCGTCTGCTGCACTAGCTGCACCCCTTCCTGGACTGGGAGGCTCTTCTCAAAGTTACTCATGCCCTCGTCACCTCACGGTTGGACTACTGCAATGCACTCTACATGGGGCTGCTCCTGAGGAGCACTCAGAGACTTCAGCTGGTACAAAATGCGGCGGGGTATAAATCAAATAAATAGATAAATAAATAAATAATGGATAATGGTATGGTATGGTATGATATAATGTTACGATAATAAAACAAGACTTTCTTTTAGAATTTTAAAAACCGAATTCTTCAATTAAGAGAAGGTTGGGACAATTGCCTTAGGCAATGAACATGTCTAGACTAGTTGGAAAGTTTGCTGCTTATTAAAGTTCTATTTCTTTTGAACAGTAGTGTTAAATTCCTGTAGCAACAGTTCAGTTAATTCTTTTAAGAAAGGAATATGAAAATTCAGATAAGCTTTTATTTGTCCTTTCTTGACAAATAAAAAAAAAAACTTTTTAAAAACATCTATATATTTTTATCAAAACAAACTGGAAAATCCATCATGACAACCCCAAAAGTTTTTTCTTAAAAAGCAAACTATTATTTTCTAGAGGACATGGTCAATATTTGATTCTAGCCATGACAAAAATCAGAGCCAAAGATGCTGTTCTGATAAAGAAGCAAATCAATCCTTTAACTAAATAAATAGCCAAATCTCAACAATGTCTGCCACAATGACAATGATTCTGTGTTCCCTAGGATTTGTTTATGGCATTCTTTATCTCATTCTGTTAATAAGTCATAATCTAACTTCTCAACACTTGGTATCTAATAAACCTTTCAGATCTACCTCAGTTGATGTTCATCAGTGCTTCTTCTGGCATCATATTACAGAGTTTCACAATAAGCTATGTCAAGGTCCCTTCCAATCCTCCAAAAACTGTTTATTACACTGGATAAACAGTTTTTAAATAAAGGGGGGGAACCTTTCTCTTTATTCATGTTCATCATACCACACATAACTTCTCTTTCTCTTTTTTTTCAAGGGAAAGGGTGGGCAGAAGAAAGAAGTTGGCTCAGCTATTTCAAAGTAGGGCCGATAATAATTGACTTTTATTTTCTACTTTCAAATCTTTAAACTGAATGTATTCTTTAATCATTTCAGATGTCACAGTTAAGATTCCTCAAATTGCTTTTGTTTGATAGAGTCTTCCTCAAAATCCTGGTGCCAAGTTGTATGGAGAATTGTTGTCATGTGGAAGCTGTTTCATGTGGTTTCAATAGAGAAGTTATATTCACAGCCATTTTATCTTGACACCAAAATAAACAGGAGGTCTTTAATCATTGGGATAATTCATACATAAACAACTATTGTTGCTTTATTTCAGGGTTTAATTTAAATAACTCCATATGCAAACATAAATATAATACTAGTATATACAATTAAGACATAAACGGATGGAAATTCTTTGGGGCGGACATCTAGTAGCAAGAAAGCTAGCCTGTCATTATTACTTTTAAGTCCAGCATTAACTCAGACATCAAAACAGGAGTATTTTACTACACAAATGATTATTTTCACTGAATTTGTGTGTATGTGTACATAGACATTTTAGTATTTTCTTATTATTGGTATACTTTCTTTTCCTATGTGAATTGTAGTTTTGTCTTCTTTCTGGTTTTCATTTATTCTACTAATGGTAGAACACTGTCCTGATTTTAAAGCTGATACAAAGTGCACTTCTATGCACTAGAATTATGGAACTTTAGAACTATTGTATCTTATTTGTGTAGAAAACTCTTTCTTTTTCAAATAAAATTACTTTACTTCTTCCCAGGGACACCGAGAATGAACACAGGAACGAATGAAAACACACACACACACACAATCTGATTTCTGTAAACAGTTCATTAGAAATTCCGTTACCTGAGTAGTAATAGTCCAAGTTCCATCTGTTGCTTCTACTGTCAAATTGTAATTTGATTTCTGTTCTGCATCAAGAGGTTTAGCGACAACTATTGTTCCTGTGCCCTTGTCCACATCAAAGCGGCTGTCAGAGTTGCCACCTGCTCCAAGAAATTGCATAAGAAGTAAGTTCATAAAATCCAGTTTTTTTATAACATGGGAATATTCTTTGCTCTAATGCCATGATGGCAAACCTATTCCACACATGCCAGAAGTGGCACGCAGAACCATCTTTCCGGGCATGCCAGCCATCACCTGTTTCTCTTTTGGGTTCTGGCAAGCGCACGGGTGCTGGCCAGCTAGTCTTCATGTGTGCAGGAATGCTGGTAACCAGAAGAGCAGCTCCCTGGAGCACATGTGGGCTGGGAAGTTGGTCTTAGCACGTGCATGAGCATTAGAAACTGGAAGACCAGGTGGCTAGTGCGCATGCGCCCACTGGGAAGCTAAGCTTCCGGTGATCCTGCGCGCTTGCATCAAGGAGCTGCTCTTCTGGTTTCCGGTACGCTCCCATTTCAGCACTTGGTGCCAAAAAGGTTAGCCACCACTGCTCTAATGCAATGATAGGCAACAATGGTCCCGTTAAGACCTGTGGACTTCAACTCCATGTCTGACTCTGGAATTCCAGGAGTTGAAGTTCACAGGTCTTAAAAGGTCATAGTTGCCCATCCCTGCTCCATGTTTTAATCAAATTAAAAAAAATCAGCTTTGAAGCACCCAATTGGTAATCTTACAGGAATAAAAGAAGAATAGCCATTTGAAATCTCTTATTTCATTCGAAACTATGCATTTAGTGTTAAAAATCCAACAGTACTCCTATAACAGTACTTCAACAGTATATTTTTACTGTTAGAATTCCTTCAAAGGCTCCTGAGTAAAAACAAAGATAAAGACAGTTTTCTTTTCTTTAAATTAATTCTAACCATAAGACTTATTATGAATGGAATGCATTCTGCAGCAACACTGAAGTGGCACTGTATTTAACATTATTAAAACAAACTTTAATTAGGTGTGACAAATATTTTCGCTCACCCAATTTTATTGATTCTCAATTTTAGATAAAATATTTCTAAATAAGAAATCATGTTATTAGCAAGTCAGTAGGTATACCCCATCAAATTATCTTACTTCCATGGTGCATATTCATTATACTTTTAAAAAAAATATTTTAAAATAATTTTAAAACAGATGTTGTCATGCATTCTTGTGCTGTATTTCTTTCACAATTACATTATATGTTTCTTCCAAACGTATATTTAGTTGTAAAGAAGCTTGAGAGATGTTAAAGGCATCTAAACTCAAGTATATTTACAATTACATTCCCTGAAATTTTTTAGATGCTGTTTCAGCTTTAGGAAAAATCATTCATAATAATGGACAGGATATTGCCTCATTATAAATACTACTGAATTTCTAGATTGCAAACTCTAAAAGCAGGATACAGCTTCTAACTACTACAAAACACAAAAAAGGCTACAGCAGAACATCATACCCTTTAATCTGAATTGCTCAAGGGCACATTGCAATGGGGACGATAAAACGACAGAACCATGGGCAATTATTGTGAACTAGAAGGCTGTGAACTGATAAAAAATATTCTACATCAGAATGTTTTACTGTAGATCTCATAATCTGCCCCGCAATTATGTGATCTAAGCAGATACCTTCTGTTATACAAGCCATGGGAAAGATGTAAAAAACTTCACTAGCAACTTTGTCATCTGATATAGCCAAAAAGAGAGAAAAAAAACAAAGCAAATACAGAAAATGTCAATCAATTTGGTTCACGTTGGGAGTAACAGTCAAGAAACTTGCAGTAACTGCAGGATCCCAATCAGTACCTTTTATTATCTACATAATAGTAGCATTTCGTGCAAATAGGAATTTTCACAATTGCTTTCAAGCTAGGAACAAGCAGATAGACACAGATCAATTACTCCAACTAGCCCTTATCTAATAAGTAGATCACACAGAGTGCAACCCAAGCATTCTGACTTGTTCTACTCTTAATAAATGGTGTGTGCCTAATAAACTGAAACTGAGCAGCAAAGTCCATTGAAGAAAGTCTTCTGGTTGATAGTTACTTTCATGGGAATGAAGTGTGAACAATTCTTTGAGTGAGATTCAGAGAATGAGCCATACTTGAGACTATTTGCTGTCCTCCATATGAAGATCCATTGTGCCTGACAATAGATTATTGGAGACATCAATTGCTTCAGAAATTAAATTTACGCAGAACAGCAGAGGTGTGACAACCTAATTGGGATGATGGGAGCCAAAATCTTTGTGATTGGTATGTCTAAAACAGCCCTGACTGTTTAGTAATGCATTCAAAATATTGCCCCTAATTATCCCTTTTTAATAAATTGAATCTAGCTATTAGTGAGTACAATTATTTTTCATACTGGAACATATAATGTTGGATTTATGAAAAAACTGAAAAATAACAGTATCTTCACTCATTAACAGAATATGTTTAACTAAATCTTTCCCAGATTTCTTTTCATTTTGTAGCTACTGAAAAGATGTTAGCTATCATTTAAATCAGAAGTGTCAAACTCACATCATCACGTCGTCACATGACATATCATAACTTTTTCTCCCTTCACTAAACCTGGGGTGGGCATGGCCAGCAAATGACAAATCCAGACCATGGGCTATGAGTTTAAGACCCCTGATCTAAATAATCAAGAAGTAACAATGAAAAATTCTAAAATACTCTTACCTGTAATATCAAACCAGAGTGGGGTACCCAGTGGCTCTACACCTATTACTCCAATCATGTGAGCTACTGGATCACTTTCCATGACCGTAAAAGAAAAAAGTGATTCTTCAAAATAAATGGGTTCAGAAGATGGAGTGGGTTTTGAGATCCATTCTATATGAAGACGGGCTGTTGATGACTTTTGTGGACGGCCATTATCCACAGCCTTGATCTAAGAATATAATAATAATTCTAAATATTTGAAGGAAAATAAATTATATACAACACAGAAAATACTGGACTGAAATGGCCAAGTTCACAATCAGGAAAGTTCAAGAACCAGTAGCTGCAAAAGAACTTTCAATTCAATCCTATTCAGACATTTTCAAACATTTTTTGATTTTAAGAGGATTTATTCTCAGTTACATTAGAATAAAGTGCATCGTGTTACCTGTATAAAGGTATATAAATATATAAAAATGTACAAAACGGGGAACGTATGTATGTAGAAGCAGGCTAACACAACTACTTGCACAATGAACATCTGAATCTTTAAAAAAACATTTGATTAGTAAAATGTTACATAAACATTTGGGTTTTTTTTTTAATAAAAAAGAACACTCATCCCTTTTATATTTTGGAAAAGTAAAAGTTTAGTTTGCTGACAATTTAAAGATTTTACAGTATTTTATACTATTTTCCAAATAAGCTACAATAATAGTGTTACATAAAAGTGTAATGTTACAAAGTGTCAACATGGAAGGACATGTAATTGAAATCCAAACTTACTGTAAGAATGTCATATTCTCCAGCTCCAGAATATTTCTTAGATGAGACAACACCAGTTATTGGGTCAATAAAAAATTTGCCATGCTCATTGCCATCCTCAATTTTGTATGATATTTCTGCATTGGGACCTTCGTCTTTGTCTGCAGCTACCACACGGTAGATTGGTTCTTTTCTTGCTGTTCTTTCTCTCTCTGGTTTTTCACGCTCGGGCAGTTTGATTTGATAAAATTTTTGCAAGAATTGAGGTCGATTATCATTTTCATCTAAAATTTTCACAATGACACGGGTAAGGGTTGATTCTGCTGGTGTACCATTATCTGTCACAGTTACCTATTTGGACAACAAAATAAATCACAAAAATAAATGTTTCTTCTTTGTTACAAATCAAAACAGACTGTGACTCCCCTCTTATTTTTCCTTCTATAGAACTTTCGATATGGTTTCCAGCTGTAATGTCTAAATATTTTGAAAAGTGAATAAAAATGTGTCTATCTTTGCCAACAATATCTAATATAAGCCTAGATTAAATCAACCTCTTTAAGAATTCATAATTGTCTATGTATCATAATGGAAAATGTGACTCACTTTATTGCAAGCACTTGGAAAATAATTAAATACTGTCCTTAAATGGTGCTAATCTTAAGTATAGTTCTAATATAGTTCTAATGCTTAAAATATGTTATTTAACAAATATCAGGACTAGAAGCTACATTCCATGGTGCTGGAGCTAAAATCAGGGAGGAAGAAAGACACTTTTAAAATGATGCATTTATTTATTGTGTCACATCTCTAGACAGCTCAAGAACAGAACACAAAAGAATCAACAAAAATTAGCCTCTGAAAAATAACTTCAGAGTCTCTAAAACAAGTACTTGAATATATTTTTAAAAATCACAATTATCGGGGGGTCAGCTTCACCCTATCCCAAAGCTTGGGGGAAAGACATCTAGAAGACATGACAGCTCTCATGTTATTTCATGTATGTATTCATGGTGTATTTCATGCAGTAGGGCTGCTACTTGGAAGCCACTCTTCTAGGGCACCATTATCTGACCCAATGGAGCCAGACGACACTTCAGGGAGCTGGGGCTTTGCAAATAACCTGGCCCTATGCCATCATTTCTGAACAATGATAATCGACACCATGAATTACACCTTAAAAGAAAATGGAAGTCAGTGAAACATACTGCAACCAAGAGGGCACCTGAATGTTAAGATTCTGCTCCGAAATCTGAAGCCTATTTTTAAAACTCTCAGTAATCACCAAACTTGCAAAACTCTTACGCATTTTAAGTCCTTATGCTAATTTATTTTTGCCTGAAAATTGTATTTCATATCACACACACACACACACACACACACACACACACAAATTGTTCATTCCATGTAAAAAGATCCTATGTCATTCAATAGACCTCTACTAAAGTTATGACTCCTATGATGGGATGGAATAAGATTGAACCAACCACATCATCATGCTCATGCTTATTTATATGAATGTAGGCATTATGTTTTTTACTTATATGTTCCATGCAATAGCTGCCATGAACATGCAGAGTACAGAATTTTCATAACTGTACCAAACTATCTTTTGTTAGTGATTAAACACTTCCTTTTTATTAAGATAAAGACGTCTACATTTATGATCCATACTTTTTGTTTTATCTGTTGGAGAGCTATAATATTTAGATTCTGCATTATAGTCTCTGCTATGAGTTCTGAGAGTGTTTTGTTGCTATATTTGTCCATGAAACTGAAAGTAAGTAATGAGACAAAGGTTGATAAGGTCTGTGGTCCTGATTATTTCAGTATGAATGTATTTGGTTAGTTTGGCTGTGTTCGGTAGTACTGCTGCCATGGACTCTTTTACTTGTTCTGTGTCTATATCTGCATTCTTTACATCCATTGATCCAGAACTTGCAAAAGAATGGTGTTGGATGTATAAAAAGAAAAATACCACTGTAGAAGATTTTTAAGGTGCCTGCTGCTTTTTAAAAATATATTTCTACTGCTCACTAAATCAAATTGCTTTTGATTTGCTATCTTTAAAATGTACATTAAAACATTTTTTCTGCATATTTCTAAGGCAGGTACCCCAATCTTCTAACAGAGCAACTAACACGGTTTTGACTTAAGAAGACACAGTATGTAAGATAAGGAATCTGCTTGTAAAATCTTTCTTCATGCTCTATCCTTTGCAGCCCTCTGTACTACTTTCTAAATTTCTCTATAAAATCCCTAATTCTCAAGAATGGATCTGACATAAATAAAGGGAGAAAATGAGAAGGGTAGAATGATATTTCATTCTAATGAATAAAATAACAAGATTCTGATTTATTTTAGAACCAACAGTAGGAAATATCAGACTGAATTTGCAACAGAAAATATATTTGTACTCATAAGCAACTGAAAAGGAAGTCCAAATGTACCAAAATGATGCTGAAGAAGAACATTCTTTGTTATGGCTACTTCTTTTAGAAAGGAAAAAGAAATGCCTTCGTGAACAAATATGAAAAAGGAATGGATGTGTTGAAGTAAAGACCATCTGCTAAATTCACCTCCTATGTTGCTACTTGAACATTCAACTCTACTGTATTTCTACCACACCTTTCCCAAATATCTCCAGGGCTGAATTTGATCCACACCCCAAATATATTTCTTTCAGAAACAATAAACAAATGAACATTCCTCATCCCAGACCACCTATAGATTTTATGGCTGAGTAGGGCTTTGAAGACATTATTACTAACACTCAGAAACTTGTAAAAAAATAAGCAAGTGGCTAAGGTGGTTCTACCACAAACAGCCAGCATACCAAAACACTTGTTATACAACAACAAATATCGTCAAAGAATCAAGCAGAGTTATTCATACTTTTAGTTAGAATTACAATCCAGTGCAATTCTAACTACATAAAAGTATGTCCATTGAATACAGCTGTCACAGTCTCTGAGACAACATGTTTAGGACTCTTACTATAAGTTCTGGAGGTATAACTAGGTGTAGGGAAAATAATTGCTTCCCCCCCAAATGTTATGTAGGGAGAAACATCGAATGTAATTATAACATGTATGTACTTACTGGATTTAAAAGATGCTATATAAAGATTAGTTTGTAACCTAAGAAAATATAAATGGGGTATCTTTGTTTCAATGGAAACAGAAATAAAAGACAGATAAATCTTAATAATAAATAAAAATAAACTTTCTGGTTTCTCTGGTCAAATTTTAATGCCTAGAAATTCTATTATATTCAATAAAAGCTAAATAAATACACCAATAAGTTCCAGGCTGGGGAATGCTACTTAAGTAACATTTCTAAATTAACATATTAAAGTGCCCATGGATTCCAAGTGCAATTTTGTCTTTAAAGTTAAGTTCCCAAGTAATATTATATACCCCTTTAATAGATTATTTATTTATTAAACTTTTTTCTTTGAAATCCCCATTGTTTTTGGTGAATCTCAAACATTTCCCTCTGGCTCCTAAAGCAATACAGCTTTTACTGTAAGCAGAACTACCATGAAAAAGGAAAAGAAAGCAGCCAAATGTATTTGATGAATTGCAACATTAATCTCTTGCTGATCAGGCCTGCAAACAGCTTACTGAGCGGCCTTCATCGAATTGTCAGAATTAGCTTGGCTCTAGAACAATTGACTAAAGAATGGCACACAATGCATTAGTTTAACGTAATATATAATAACAGTTCAATGCTGGATTGCTGTTTCACAAGAGTAATTGAATTTGCAGGAGGTTTTACTGGGATCACTGCAATGGCAGGCTCTCCTGTTCCAAGTATAAATGGGCACAGTGAAGCATAATAATAGGAAGCAAATACTCAGATCATACCCAGACGGTCTGCAGGAAAGAAATGGAAGCTGATTTCTATTTCTAAAGTTCAACCTCATAAACTGACTCCAGCTGGGTGAGAGCCTTGAAAAAGCATGTTGGTATGCCAAAAGGAATGAACAGATAAACAGATAATTAAGACTGTAATACATATAATTGGAGGCTTGAGGATGGAAAGTTATCTTGTAAGAAAAAAAACCCCTTCATTCAGCAGTTACATAGGGACTGTTTAAATTGGGGGAGGGCAACCTGTGGCCCCCGAGCCGCATGTGGCTCTTTGGGCCCTCTGCTGTGGCTCCCTGTCTTGGTGGTGGCATGGCCGGAGCGTTAGTATGGGAGCGAAGCACACTTGCCTTTGCGCGGCAACAGCATTCCACCTTCGTTATGGTACATTTGCTATTGCCACTGGCAAAGAGGTCTGGGAGAGAACGGCGGGGGTGGATCTTGTGAGGTGGGGGCCATCCCCCAAGCCTGGCCTTCCTCTTCCCTCTTCGGCGGGGCCAAGAGAAAGAAGGGGGCGACATGGGGAAGCACTCCCCTCCCTGACCGAGCACAACAGTCCAGCAGGATGGAGAGATGGCCCCGCAGAAGCGCCCCATTAGCAAATTGGATGGTGGAGAGGCATGGCCTGGCTGGCTCTCACAGTGCGACTCTATTTGGCACCTTGTTCAACGTGAGCTGCCGCCTTCGAAATGTGCCATTTTCTGTTGCTTGTGCTTTTCCTGATCTCAGCCCTTTTGCCCCAGCGAGAGCTATGTTTCTGCTCACTTTCTTTTCCTGTGCCTTCCCCGGTCAGTGATGGCTGGGGTTGTTGGCGGTGGGGGGGGGGCAGCAGAGACATCAGGGCTGCTTCCCTCCCTCAGCAAGCTAGGCCTGGAGGAGCGTGGAGAGTTGCGGGTGAGCACTGGACGATCAGAAAACGTGTTCAGACGTCACCACAACATGCATTTCCAGTGTACATTTCCTCTGTCCCGTAGTAGGATTGGATTGGGGGAAGGGAGCAGAGGGAAGGATAGGAGGGAAGGAGAAGCCTGGCTGGTTTTCCTTTGTGGGGTGGGAGACCCCCTCCATTGCCTGTATGCTGCTCTCACAGTGTCTTGCGCAGCACAGCGAAAGCATGCTTCACAATGGGGGAGACTGGATCCCCTCCTCCTCCTGGAGCCCATTACAACACAATGCGATCCTGCCCCTGGCAACTTTCTCTCTCTCTCTCTCTTGGGGTAGAGAGCAGGCCACATATCCAGCACCAACAAAGCCGGAAGTAGCCACTCGCCATTTCCTGCCAGTTGGAGCAAGAGAGAGACAGAGAGAGGGAGACGGATTCAGCTCTGTCTGCTCTCCTCTCTCTGCCTTGCCCAGTTTTTCAAGGATTCAGCGGTGATTGCCTTGGTGATTGGGGGGTGGGGAGTGGAGGTTCATTCAATACTTTGCCTGCCAAGCATCTTAGGGGGCTCCCAGGGACTATATTTTCCAGCCACTTTGGACCAAGTTGCGTATGGGAGCGGGAGTGTGGAAGGAAGGAAAGGAGAGAGCGAGGGAGAGAAAGAGAGAGGGAAAGAGAGATGACAGAGAGGAGGATGAGAGGGAGAGGGAGATTGAGAGAAAAAGATGAAAAGAGAGATGGGAGAGAAGGAGGGGGAAGGAGAGAGAGAGAAAAAGAGAAAGAGGTAAGAAAGAGACATGAGAGAGAGGGGGAGAGAGAGAGAAAAAGAGAAAGACAGATGAGGGAGAAAGAGTTGAGATAGAGGGAGGGATAGAGACAGAGAGAGGGAGATACTTATTTCCCATAGAAAAAACAGGGAGCCACAAAATCTGGGTAGGCATGGCTGGGGAGGGGTCATGTGACTAGGTGGAAGTGACACTGAGTTGGCCACACCCACACAGGTTTTGTGGCCCCCAGTGTTTTGTTTTCTCTGGGAAATAGGCCCAAGTGGCTCGTTGAGTGTTTAAGTTTGTCAACTCCTGGTTTAAACCCAAAATTTTCCTCCCAAGGACTGAAGAGGGAGACCTAGGGCGTAGAACTGTATGGATTCCCATTTATTATTACACTCTCATTGCATTGTAGGGGAAAGAGCAGGAGAAAGGCAGAAGTATTTAGGAGGCTGTATTTTACAGAAATATCTCCCCCCTCCCATAAGCAGAATTATTTTGTGTAGAAGTGTACTAAGAACACAGCAGTATAATTTACCTCTAATATATGTTCAGCTTGCTGTTCTCGGTCAAGTTTTCTTGAAGTTGTTGTAATTAGACCTGTAAATATATATATATATATATATAAAATCAATTCATTAACCATTATTTGGTATGAGAAGAAAAAGAGAATATTGTCAATTGCAATTTTATAATCTAATTTTGTTACGAAAGTATTTTATTAGTCTGTATATATCCAAGCCTATTTAATATTTGATTCATTCTTGACATACTTGATGCTGTTATATGATAATAAGAAAGTCTTAATGCTAATGGCAGAGTAAGAGAAGACCACTAATGCTAGCTAACTTTTCCTTTCAATTGGATTTATCATAACCTTCACTTTCTACATTCATTGGTCACATATTTATTCAAAAACTTGCCAATAAATGATATAATCTGGCTAGGCTACCCGTAAGAATCTTTCTGTATTCCTAGGATCAAAATGCAAATATGTTTTATCTTTTTCTTTCCTGCATTATTGAATTTGGCTGATACTTCTGCATACATCCCCCCTGCCCCTCAGACAACCTACCTAAGAAACAGACACATCTACAGACTGTAATGGTATGTGGGAACGACCTTGGAAGACAGGCAATGACATGCAGCCAAAGGAATTGTCAGATAAAAGGCAGCAGGTGAGGCTAGAAGAGACCCTGCCTATGTTTTTAGGATGTAAAGGGCACTGATGTCAGGCTAAGGCCTAGAATGAGGTGGAAGAATTCAGCCAGAGTTCAGTGTGTGTGTGTGTGTTCCAAAAACACCTGACGTTTCCCGCCCTTCTTCCTCCCCTCCCAGTCACTCCTTGCCTGTCCTGAGAAGAGAAGGATGATGGCGGCAGATGGAGACTTGTTCCATCTTCCAGAGCACCCCTCTACTTGCCTCTTCTTGGTGCTGCAAGCATCTCGGCCACTGGGGGAGACGCACGACTTTTCTCTGCCCCGATACACTGGCTGGGCTGGCTGCAGCCAATGCTTCACATTGTAATGGGCTCCAGGAGGAGGAGGGGACACCATCTCCCCTATTGTGAAGCACGCTAAATTTAAGTGCACTGTGCAAGGCGCTGCAAGAACAACGAGCAGGCCATGGAGGAGGTGAGAGGAATATGGGGAGACGCGCATATTTCTCCCCACTCTGAGACACTGACGCCACACTGCTCTGGCCACCTCCATAGCTGCTCTTGCAGTGCCTCATGTGCTTCGCAATGGGGGATACTGCGTCCCCCCCTCCTCATAGAGCCCATTATGATGCGGAGTATCAGCTGTAGCTGGCCTGGCCAATGTCTTGCGGCAGAAAAAATTTTGCATATCTCCCCCAGGGGCACAGCACAAACAAGGGCGAGAAAAAGAGGCAGGTAGAGGGGTGCTTCATTCCTGCGCTGGAATACAGAGCAAGTCTTTATCTGCCGCCACCGCCCTTCTCTTTTCAGGGCAGGTGAGAAGCGAGGGCGAGAGGCAGGGTCAGCCAGTGGTGGGATTGTGCCACAGGGAGCCGCAAGAGAGGGCCCAAAGAGCCACACACAGCTCTAGAGCCACACATTGCCAACCCCTGCTGTAGCTCATCTGGTTATGTTTGCTGTCTGATCTACCTTGTAAGGCTAATATAGCTTCTAGCTTTTCAAAGTTAATTAAGTCACTTATTTGATTTCTATTGCCATGTATCTCAAACAAGTGACTCTGGATAGCAATAGTAATTAAGACTTATATATCACTTCACAATGCTTTATAGCCCCTTTTAAGCAGTTTACATAGTCAGCATATTGCCCCCAACAATCTGGGTACTCATTTTACCAACCTTGGAAGGATGGAAGGCTGAGTCAGTCAGAATCTAACTCCTGGCAGTCAGCAGTGAATTAGCTTGTAATACTGTCTTCCAGGGGTATCAAACTGGATTTATTTGAGAGCCGGATCAGCATTGTACTTCTCCATGGGCTGGCCAGGGAGAAGGGAACGCGGGCTGGCTGGCCTCCTGCAGCAATTTGCTGGGCAAAATGGAGTGCAGGGGGCTGCAAGTGTGACCCTGCAGCTTGTTTTGGTTGCCAGAGGCACTGCAGGCCAGGCCAGTCCTGCTGGCCCCGTGGGCCAGATTTAAGCACCCCGTGGGCCGGATCCGGCCAGCAGGCCTTGAGTTTGACACCCTGCTGTATTCTAACCACTGTGCCACCATGGCTCATATAAATTAACAAAAAAAATAATCAGTTACAACAGTACATAATGGAATATATATGGCAGCTAAGAAAAAAAAAATCAGAATCCTTCACAAACTTGGGGGCACAAAGCCATATCTTCAAGGCCTAATAAAAGGCCATCAGGGTGAATGTTCCTGGGGCAGGCGCTAAAGCATAGAAGGAATATCTCTGACTTCCTGCCAACCAACACTCCTTGGCTGATGGGAGCTGTAACACGCAAACCTGCTGGACCAAATTGTGTATTTTCACACAATTGTCATTAATACTTAAGAAACATATAAAACAATTTTCTTTTATTTTTGTAGGTTAAGAGATGGCCAATGTCAGACATATACCAGAATTGTGTCTATTTAAATATAAACAACTGTGCAGCAACAAGTACAGAAAATGTAAAGATGCGTTTTTTTCTATTCTGATAATTTACAGAGTTCCCAAATAGCGAGGTGGGTGATACATACATTTAATAAGTAACTAAATAAATTTCTGTATTTATTCTGTAGCTTAAAATGCAATAAACACCATATTTCCCAAATGTTGTCTGGAATAATTGCAATGTCAAGTTTAAGACTGCCTTTGTGTTCTTTGATTCAGGTGACCAATCTTCTAGTTACACTTTAAAAAGTATTTTTAATGTAGGCAAGACTGCACTGGCAAATATAACAATATAAAAGCAAGGGGACTGGATTTCCAGCTTAGCTTCATGACTAAATGGAAAAATTAGGATTCTTTAATCATATGAGGATAGTTTGGTTCCTGAAATCACAGTTCCTATTTATCAAAAGTAAACATGTTGGTCCTTTGGGGGCTGCATCTAATCCTAGAATCATGAGCTGCTCTAACTGAATATAAATTGTATTTTCTTTCAGTGTTTTTCTCCATGTCCACTAATTGAAAAGAAAGGTAATATTTTGGAAAAAAGTACTGGCAAATTATTAACCTTTGAATTACTTTTTAAATTAACTGAAATGTGAAAATAATATAAGGTTATTTTTAAAAAAAAAATTACGATTTTTCAAATTATCAAAACAAGTAGGAAAGTTTATGAAGGTTTTGATTGAGGACAGTCAAACTAACAAAAAACAACAAGATATTCAGGATAGGCTATTACTTAGTTATTTGTCCACAGGAACAATGTAATTGTTGCTACTGAGGAGTCCAATTTAATTAACTTTGAAGCCTTTTAACCTGCAATTGGTTGATAACGTTATTCAAGCTAAGAATGCATTCTGCAAAGAAGTTATGGCCATATGCCAAAATAGAGATGGCAGCATATAAACAGAAATTTTAA
Source organism: Boaedon fuliginosus (assembly GCA_027560395.1). Lineage (NCBI taxonomy): Eukaryota > Metazoa > Chordata > Lepidosauria > Squamata > Lamprophiidae > Boaedon > Boaedon fuliginosus. The sequence continues at coordinate 105,273 of JANHGC010002319.1, read as the reverse complement.
AATCAATTAGTTTTTAGCCCTCTGGAATGACGTTGTACACACATTCATGGGCTTAGGAGAGTGGAGATACAACTAAAAGTCCAAATCTTCCATTCAGCAAACTAGGTAACTTTCAGTTAATCCTGTTCCACTGGCTTAACCTACTTCACACAGTACAGTTGTTGTAAGAGTCTACGTAAACAAATTTGATCATTTAGAGAAAAAGCAGAATATAATTGTAAAATAAATTTTAGAAACCCAAACTGCTGTGAATTTAAATATTTATTTATTTATTACATTTTTATACCGCCCAATTCCCGAAGGACTCTGGGCGGTTTACAACATAGATAGCAATA
>JANHGC010002319.1:68366-80720 GCA_027560395.1 Boaedon fuliginosus | reverse complement strand
ATGCCATTTTGGGCCATTTTCAGGCCCAGAAAATCACCTGAAAATGGCCTGAAAATGGCCTGAAAAACGGCCTGATAATGGCTCAAAAAAAATCTGAAAATAGCCAAAAAACAAGTATGCACCCTCCAGCCAGCTGGTTTTCAGTTTTCCAGCGCACCGGCACGTGCACATGCATGCACATGGAAGCACGTTCTGGTTTGGGCACTCGGTGCTGAAAAGGTTCACCATCACGGCTATAAAACAACAGAATATAAAAGACAGGTCTGTAGTGAGAAGGCAAAAGGGAGAAGTATAAAGTCTGATGAGCTAGGCAATGAATAAAATCATTTTTCTCTAAATAATTATAAAATTATTTAGAGAAAACAAGGCAGGGAACTTGAATGTGGATATAAAGTGTTTGTAACATTTTGTGAATAGAATAAACCTCTTCGCAGAAATTGTACCTCCTTATCAAATCTATCACCATCACTATGGGAAAGCGTTGGGCTTTCCTTTAATGCTCTTTTAGTAAAATTGAAGTTGTTGGACTTGTTTACCAGCCTTACTTACATTCATGCCCAATACAAGATTTTCTGCTGAAGCATTTTCCCAGCCAGTTTGAGCAACACTTTGGCCCCAGCTGGGTAAATATATATAGCAGGATCACAATCTCAGCACAAATCAAGGCCAAGTCTATTTTTGGATTTTTTGCAATCTACGGTCAATCAATAATGCATAATCAGATATTGGGAGGAAAAAGTCAATGAAGTAAGTATGGTTTTTCTGCATTCTGTAACCTCGTTTATGCAGGGATGAAAATAACAGCTTTGCTAAGGTGTTTCTTTTGTGTCCTGATTGGTTTTTTTTGCACCTGTATGGAAGGGATTTTTAACATTGTTTTTCTTGCTGTGCTACTGGAATATCTCTACTCCTTTATAATTACAGGATTATAGACAATCTGCCACACCTTGAGGTTACCAAGAGCTATATGAGGCGATAGGAATATTGCTGAATGTGCAATGTCAGTGACAAGAGCACCTCAGAATTAGCATACTTTTTCTTGCTTCTCCAAGTCATATAAAGGTATTGTTTATTTAAGTACATTGTTCAGTAAGGGTTATAAATATGGTATCCATCAAAGAACTTTAAACTGATCTATATTTCCTCAAAACTGTAACAACTGTAATTCCTTCTTTTTCTCTACCTACCTCATTCCAATTTAAAAGCATACTTAGTTTAGTTACTTCATGAATTTGGAGAAATAACCTGTAGTTTATGGAAGTTTGTGCCTTTAAATAAAATGTGTTAGTCTGAAAAGTGGCTACCATACTCCTTTTGATTTTGGGCTACCATAGACTTACTACAATGTTTTATTACAGTAGAATAAAGCTTGCAGATCTACTCCCACAGAAATCTGTGGTAGATTTATTTAAATTTGTGTCAAAGCAATTATCCTTAGTCATTATACTTACCTTCATATGGGTATTTTAAAGAACAAACTAGCAAGCAAACAACCAATACTAACTTTTCCATGTCTACTCTCTTATACCCATTTGATTTTTCAGAACTAGGATGGATAACGGAAAAGAAAATGGAAGGGGAGTTTCAAAGAAACAAGTTCCTTCATTTATGTACAACCAACTTAGACCACACTGTCTCATGCTCTTCTTCTGGATATTTATGGACTGGAAGCTACCATATCAAGTTATTATACAATGCACATTATTGTCAGGCTACTCTTTCATTGACTGATTTGTTCTTATAATTTAAATAATTAATCCAAATCCTTCTGTTTTAGGATCCGAATACTTTGTAAACATTGTGCAATTTAACATTGTTGTTTAATAAAGATTAAAGAGATCCAAATAAATTATGCACTATAGAAATGCTATAATTTGCAAAGCTATAAATATATCTTCTGCAAAGCACAGGGACATTAATTAGCTATGTGTCTGTTTATATAAACACTGTGTTTGGGACTGCACTTAAAAGAGAGTTTAATTTGGCTTTCATCTTTCATCCTTATTATTTGAGGTTTTTCTGCCTAATTAGGTGTTTTAGCCCTATAGTATTTTTAACCTGGAAAAGTTTGGGTTTTTTTATGGAGTGAGAGGGAGTAAAATTTCACGAAGTTAAAACTTTTTAAAGCCCCAGTATTACTCTAATTTTATGGTTAGTTCATAGTAAAACAATAACAATAAAACAAAAAGAACATTCATAATGTACCTTTAATGAAATTTTATGACTGTAATTCAAGGTGAGAAGCATTCACAAATACTATTAGGCTAATAAAGTACTTAGGATTGACAAAGACATGGTGTTTCTTGTTCCTTTTACACCACTTGGACATAATTTTGTAATTTTGTTCTTAAAAGATACAGAATAAAAATGATTTATTTATTTATTTAGATTTATACCCCGCTTCTCTTCCCCAGTCAAGGGGAACTCGAAGTGGCTTTTCATTATACCTTTCTCTTTTCTCTTTTCTTTTTTTAAATTTTTTTTATTGGTTTTAACAAATAAAATAAAAAAAGTTACAAATAATGAAGCAAGGTCAATCAACTTATTCTAATCCGGTTTTAGAGCGAACATCTATTTCCATTGTACAAATATAACCATCCATTTCATCAAGAAAAAGAAGAAAAAGAAGAAAAAAAAAGTTCCCATTCCCCCCCTCTTTCTATTTTTATAGTCAGAGAAAAGAAAAATAGTATTATAGTTAAGAATATGTAATTCATTTGTATATGTTTCTCTTTAAAAACATCCATAAGTAAAATCCTAGTCACAGAAGATAATTCATTTGTATTTAAAAAAGTATCAGTATAAGATAATAATAAGATATGGAGAAATGTGAAATAAAACTTTTAAAAATCCTTCTTACATCTACCACCAAAGAAAGGAAAGAAAAAACCCCATATGCAGCTTTTATTTCCCCCTCTTCTAAATTAGATCCCTCTACCCTTCGTCCCTCTTCTTTTTTTTCCTAAAATCCCCCCCCCTTCACAGAGCAGCCCCCCCTTTCATCCTCCTTCTCCGAATCTTTCCTTGCTCTCTTCCTTTCATAATTCCACCCTTTAACGCCCGTCTCTCTCTGCTCTTTTTGCTGATCAATGTGAGACTGCTGCCTGGCTGCCCTGTTTAGGGGGACTCTTGCTCTCCTGAGACAAGTGGAGACCGAGGAGGGGCACGGGTCCAATAAAAAGTGGTGACACTCACCGCACCTACGATCTTGTCCACATCATCAAGGGCCAGAGGAACAAACTCTTCCCAGGACTAACCCTAACCCTAACCCTAACCCAGTCACCTCAATGGACTCTGTCCAGCCAGAGTCGAGGTCCAACCGAATCTGAGTGATTTTGTCTGACAGAACCTGAACAAACTCCTCAGCTCTGCCCTGCAAGGGCTCCTCGGTCTCCACTTGTCTCAGGAGAGCAAGAGTCCCCCTAAACAGGGCAGCTAGGCAGCAGTCTGCAGACGCAATAAGAGCGACATAGTGAGAACGCTTTGCTGCTTTTATCGCTACTAAATAGGACTTAATGTGAGCTCCTAACAGTGTTCGGTCAGATTCAGCTTTTCCCTTCTTCCAGCAGTGCTCTAGACGCCTCCTCTGACGCTTCATCCCCTGGAGTTCCTCGGTAAACCAAGGGGACCTCCGGGATCTGTGAACAGTGAGAGGTCGCAAAAGCACAACCCGGTCCAGGGCCCTGGCAGCAGCATTATTCCACGCAGCCACCAGGGACTTGGCCGAGCTGTGGGTCAGGGAATCCGGAATCTCCCCAAGCTCCCGCTGGAACCCAATTGGGTCCATTAGGCGCTTGGGGCGGAACCACCTAGTCAGTCCCGCCTCCCTGCGGAGTGGAGTGGAGTGGACATCAGGAAGTCCAATTGAATAAGGGAGTGATCTGACCTCGACAAGGGTTCTACAACTATATCCCCCAAAACCAGATTGCGCCAGTGCTCCGAGATAAAAACTAGGTCAAGCGTGTGTCCCGCCCTGTGAGTCGGACCCTGAATTACTTGTGTCAGGTCCATGGTTGCCATGGAGGCCATGAACTCCTGTTGAACATTGACAAAGAAGCTTATTATGCTATTAGATAGAAAAAGGGATCTGTTACTCTAAACAAATCCTCATTCTGTACAGCCTATTTTGTATTTTTCTCCAAAGTAATACATTCTTTCCCTCTTGTACATTCTCCTTAAAAAATTAACATAAAACTCGGGTTAAAATTTCTCAGAACCTTTTTAGAAGGCTGTATTCCTATGTTAATGTATCTTGCACTTGTTCCAGCTTGACTGCTGTTGTTGGATTAATTATTATAAGGAACTCTGAGCTGACTAGCAAAACGAATCCTTTAGCCATTTTTTCTTGATAAAGGAAACCACAAATGCAAAACAAACAGTTTTTCTGTGCATGATGCTGTTTATAAATTTGACTCCAAGTCAGAAAAAACCCTCGGAGGAAAGCTGGAAACAATATTTAATTGAAGTCTATTTAGATACTTTCATTTCTATACAACTGGCTAGATATACTGGAAAACCACAAACGAGGAAATAGATTAGTAATAGACAGCTGAAAATCTTGTCTGCTGCAATTCCTGCCTTCAGGAATGATTCCCGCCACGCTCCCACACCCCAAAGATTTTTGTGGCTTCTACCATTATTTGAGTCAGGAAATTAGTGACGATCTGTTGTTATTCCAGGCCTTGTTTTTATTTCTTTGCTTCATTTTTTTTGTTTTGGTCTTTTGTTCTGTTGTATGCTTTTTATATGAATGAATGAATGGTAGAGCCTATTATGAGACACAAGTTTTAATTGTGCATTGTGTAGCAATAAAAGCTTCAAAAAGACTACTTTTTCAGGCTCCACTTCAGTCTCAATTTAGCAGGCCCTGTTATATTCTAAATGTTTCCTTTCCTGGCACTCCTGCCCCCAAGAGCACAAGGGTGCTCCTTGGTGGCCAAGGAACATCTATACCAGTGATGGCGAACCTTTTTGGCACCGAGTGCCAAAACCAGAAGCAAGTGAGTCTGCGTGCGCACTCGCATGCCAGAAACTGAAAGAACACATGATTTTGGTCTGTGCATGCACACAGTTTTGGGTTTCTGCACATGTGCACAAGACCAGCTGTCCTGTGCACATGCGCCGGTTCCATTTGGCAGCCTTTAGCGTCCTCCCGGATGAAGGGTCCCTCCTCTGCCTGCCTGGGGTGAGGGGAGGCGGTGGTGGCCACCCCGCCGCCTATCCCCAAAGAGGGGAAAACGCCCCTCTCCAGCTGGAGCCCTTCCTAGCTACATGGACTGCTCTCCTGCTGCTTCCCTGGGGGGAGGGAGGGAAGATCCAGACCATGTGTTCTTGCCAGCAGCTCTGCGAGGAAAATGAAACTGAAAGTGCAGGTAGCCTGTGCGTATGCGCGTTCCAGAACCCGGAAGAGAAATAGGTGATGGTTCTGCGTGCCCAAAGAGATGGCTTTGGTTCGCCATCACTGATCTATACTCAGCTTCAAAAGTTATGCATACTGTACTATCCTCTTCCTTGGATAATTGCTTTTGTCCATGTATTGGTAATCACTCATTTAGATTAGCATCGTGAACCTGATGTGATCCAGAATCTGGACTTGGTGCATAATGTAAGTGGGCAAATTTCCAAGCTTGGATACCGGTCATTCATTTTACACCTTGTTTATTACAGAGACTGAACTGACAAATCAAGTTCACATTTCAATTTTTGGTATACCAAAGCCTAAACAATTATCACCAAGCTATCCTGAAGGGTGACTTTCTGCAGTGCTAGAATTTACATTAGGTCCCTTCTCTATGTGCACATTTTCTCTGAAATTCTCTCCTCCCATTTCAAGTTCAAATTTCAAGTTTATTTGATTTATACCCTGTCTCTCTTCAAGGGGAACTCGAAGCAGCTTACAACAGTTAAAAATACAATCATATGTATATACAATCATGTATCTAAAACTGACAATATAAAATAATAATTTATAATCACACATCCTTCCACAATCATTCTTCCAGGGAGGACATCACTCCCAAGCACGCCAACAAAGCCAGGTCTTTGTGGCTCTGCGGAAGGCTAACAGACTAGGGATGGTTTGGATCTCCACAGGCATCTAGTTCCAGAGGGCAGAGAAGGCCTTAGATCGGGAACCCGCCAGCCGACATTGTTTAGCTGACGGGACCCAGATATTTCTGATATCCCTTTTATCTTCTCATCCTTGGTTTTTTTTTATTTATCATAAACAAAAATAAATCACCCCTCCCCCTGCTTTTTCCTTTCTTTTCAAGCCACCTTTTAACACAATACTTTTTTCTGTAATTTCAGTAATGCTGTTTTATTTTAATTTTATTTTGAAACCTACTTCAGGATAACTGCATGGAAGAAATATTAAAATACACCATCAATATTTTTTAAAAAGACATTAGAAATATGAATCTGAAAGAATCTACTTCCCCTTTCACACACACTTGCATATTTCATGTTCTCAGATCAAGATTTTTAGCTAAATTTAACAACCGGTTTGCCTGATCGGGCAGCTAAATGTAACTAACGGTTCGGTGTTTGAAGTTCAGCTGATAGGCACAGCAGCGCTGATCAACTGTTTTTCAGCTGTTTTTGGGGGGCCTAGAAACCCACCCGAGGGTTGCGTGTGCATGCACGGGGAGCACAGGGGTCATGCATGCATGTGCAGTGGAGCCTAGGTTCGCCATCATGGGACTAGTAGATCAAACTTCTATTTCCAGTCTCCTGATCCAGCCTACTCACTTACTTATACAGATAGCCCTTGACTTACGAGCACAATTTGGGACTGGGACTTCCATCACCAGGGTGAATCATCCCATGATTGTGCCCAATTTTATGACTTTTGCCATGATAGTTAAGCAAATCATCTTCCCTCGCTAGCTTTGCTTGTCAGAAGCTGGCTGGGAGGGTTACCATTGTAAATACATGCCAGCTGTCAAATGCCTGAATTGAATCACATGATTATGGGGATGCAGCAACCATCTTAAATGCAAGGATGGTTACAACTTTTTTCAGTACAAGTACTCCTCAATTTATAGCAGTTCATTTAGTGACCATTCAAAGTTACAAAGGTGCTGAAAAAAGTGGCATGACTATTTTTCACACTTACGACAGTTGCAGCCTTCTTATGGTCACATGATCAAAATTCAAAGCTGGCAATGGGTTCATATTTATGGCTGTTGTAATGTCTTTGGGTCATGTGGTCAGCTTTCGCAACCTTCTGTCAAGCAGAATCAATGGGAAAGCCAGAGTCACTGAACAACAGGGTGACTAACAACTGCAGTGATTCACATAACAACTGTGGCAAGAAAGATAATAGAATGAGGCAAAATAACAAATGTTTCACTTAGCAACATAAATTTTGGGCTCAGTTGTGGTCATAACTCAAAGACTAGCTGCACTATTGTAAGTTTGAAGAGCTTAAATAATTGGTAAGCTTAAGTAACAGGTTATAAATCAGGGATTACCTTTATAGTTAACTGAATAAACTGAATTCTGAGTTTGAAATGTCATTCATGAATAATGCAGACCAAACAGCCCCATTTTCACCACAGGAGAAGACCAAGAAAGCAGAAAGGAAATCATCATCATCGACCCAGATTGTTGTGGGCAATAGGCTGACACTGTAAACGGCTTAGAGAGGGCTGTAAAGCACTGTGAAGTGGTATATAAATAAGTGCTATTGCTATGCCTATTCATTGGCTTTATGACACTGCAATAAGCCATTAGCTTGAAGGCAAAGCCATGTCCTGAAAAAATAGTTTTATCCCCTTCCCCCCCAAAAAATCAAAGGGGAATGTATGAGAATCATTCATTTGGTTCTGAATCAAATGCGTCACTGCAGTGAGCTTTTCTTCCATTAATGGAGAACTATGAAGGACACTTATGATATGCTGACATTTGAAAAAAAAATGAAAGAGGGACTTATAATGTGTTTTGTTTAAGAAAACATTGTTGTTTTCTTAAAAAAATATTTAATGTTAGCATGCTTTCCATGTACTTAGCTGTGCCAAATAGCTGAAGAAATTATCCAACAAATGCACTGGATTATGTGCTAAAAGCTTGGCAATTCAGAAGCCCTTTCTCTTCCTGCCAGAGGAGACACTTTGTTATACATTGTTCATGTTGTCTTGTGACCTGGAGGAGATGTGCCATGTTTGTTTTTCTCCACAAATTAGGAACTATTCATGTTACACTGCCAGATCATCACATTCCTGAAGAAGAAGGTAAAAAGGCTAGAGGCAAAACTCCCTAAACCTTCGTTATCAAGTAAGAGAAGGAATATACCTGAATCAAAGGAAGCACTTAGAATTTCACCAAGAAACCTTTGAGAAGGAAGCCCAGCATGAGGATAGTATGTATGGCGATATGCAGCAATGTGATACAAAGATTCAACCCTCTCAATACGAATTCTTAAATATGACTACATTATAAAAATAGATTTCAAGATTCATTGTTGATCTGCAACATGCTTGAGACTGAGGAACATGACTCTACAGCAGGGATGTCAAATTCAATTTCATTGAGGGCTGCATCAGAGTTGTGTTTGATCTCGGAGGGCCGGGGAGTGGTGGTGGCTTGGAGTGGCCATGGGAACTCGTGTCAGGGGCACCTGTGATGGCCAAGTGCTAAGGGAGAACTTTCCTGAGACCCTCCCTCATTCTCATTAAACTCCTCTCTTCCTTCCTTATTCTTTCTTCTTCCTTCCCCTTTTTCCTTATTTTTCCTCCCTTGCTCTCCTCCCATCTTTTTCTTTGTCTTTCCTCTTTCCTCTTCTCCTTTCCTGTCCCTCTTACATGCTAAAATGCAAAAGGGAAAACATTTCTCCGATCGTTTTGTTTTTAGTTTGTTTTGATAGCCCTCTGCCAGCTAAAACGGAGCTTGGGGCTGCATGCGGCTCCCTCTGACCCGTTTCAGGCCGTAACAGCCTCCTGCAGCCTTCTGCCAGAAAGAGGAGAACATTACAGTAGTCCTCAACTTACAATAATTTAGTGACCGTTCAAAATTACATAACTGAAAAACATGACTTATGACAGTTTTTCACACATTTATGATGGTTGCAGTGTCTGGGGGTCATGTGATCACCTTTTGCGACCTTCTGGCAAGGAAACTGGGGAAATCAGTTTTACTTAACAACCATGTTACTAATTTACCAACTGCAGTGATTCACTTAATAACTGTGACAAGAAAAACTGTAAAATGGGGCCAAACTCACTTAACAAATGTTTCATTTGGCAACAGAAATTTTTGGCTCAATTGTGGTAATAAATTGAGGACTACCTGTACCACTGTTGGTGGTAATGAACAAAGACTCCCTTTTGAAAGAGAATAATGCAACAATCAACTGGGGGGGAGGGGGGAATAGCCTTCCCGTATACACAGGATATGGCATATGACTCCCAGGATTCTCTACTGACAAATATCACTTCCAAACGAGCCACAGAGAAACAACTAACACAATAATTTGTTACAATAAGTAACTAACACAATATGGTAACATCTTGACAAAAGTTAAACATGATTATGGACAAATGTCTAATTAAGATTATTGAAAGGGAAAATGGCTAGAAATCTAAGGACATTTTCACTTGTTCCCATTTTATCTCTAATAATGAAGTAATTTACAGACTTAGTATAACTTTAGTAAGGTTTTATAAACTTTTACTCATTTTCTTGTGTCCGAGAGGCACATAGCTATTAACCTGAGAAACACTGAGCAGGCTAAAGGTGCTGGGATACACAGTTTTATCCACTCGTTATTATCAAAAGATATGCCTTAGGAACAGAGGTGGTATTCAGCCAGTTCTGACAGGTTTGGGAGAATGCAAGTAGGCCCAGGTCAATTTACATGATTCCAATGTCTTTCAAATCTACTGAGCATGGAAAACAAAGAGGAAGAACTAAAATGCCCTCAGGCAAGCTGAAAACGATTTAATAAGCTTTAATGAAATTTGGTGGGATAAAACTCATGAAAAAAATGCAAGGAATGAAAAGCATAGCAAAACAAACTGGTTATTGAACAACCATTTGTTTAGTGACATTCAAAGTTATGACACTGAAATGTTGGTCTCAATTGTGGTTGTATGTCGAGGACTACCTATATATCACTTCAAAAATTTCAGCCATCTTCAGCAAGATTAGATCAGGTTAACTAAAAGTAACATAATTTTGAAAAAAAAAATCCTCAACCTTTCAAATATAAAAACTTTGGGGTGATTTAAGACAGGTGTCTCCTGCTAAGAAATACAGGCCAGAACCTGTGCAGAGTAACTGACCATCTGCTTCCACATAAAGACAGATTTTTTAAAAAGGTGTTTTTAAAGCTGAGTTTGAGTTCAGTTGATTACTAGGACATCTCCATGTCTGTACAGTTTTATTGACAATAATAGGGTTTGCTATTGTTGTCTTCTAGAATGATTTTTTTCTTATCTTCTAGTCTTGCCTAGTCATCTCCCATGCAAGTATTAACCACATCTGACCTTGCTAAGTTGTTTTTTCGTGATCATGCAAGGTAATTTGACTCAGGCAAAGCCTAGAACAAAGTGCCCCTGTAATATTTGGATACAGGACTGAATCAACGAACATATTATTGTAGCCTTCTATGCAGAGATTGTAAAGAGTTTACCCTTCGTAGAACAAGCACATTTAAGGTTGATTGAAAAATAATTTCCAAATACTTATAGAGATTGATTGTGCAATAATCTGCAAAATCATATAAACCACAAATAGAGTCAAACATAAACAATCTACCAGTGATTAAAGATGATGTAAGTGCCCCTCTAAGTGACTTACATTATGGTTCGAATTTTCTTCTTATATGCAACTGCAATTTAAAATCAGAATGTAGCTGTAGTTGTAGAAATGGCATAAAAAGTAGGGATTTAAAAAAATAGCAGAATTACACAAAGAAAAGGTTAAACCAAAGAACAACAAATTATGCCTGTGCCTATAAAAATTAGTACTCCCCCCAATCAGTGATGATATTCTAACCCAGTGGTCGGCAAACTCATTAGTCAATGAGCCAAATATTAGTCAACAGAGCCAAATATTAACAGTACAACGATTTAAATTTCTTTTGAGAGCCAATTTTTTAAAACTTAAAATTTCCCCCTACCCCTTAAATTCCCCCCCACTAAGCAGGGCTTGGTGGGCAGGCTTAGTGGATGGGGCTTGGTGGGACATGTAACTGAGTGGGCATGGCCAACTTGACATCACTTACCTCAAGGTAGGGCGGTGCACCTTGCTGTGAGTGACAAGTTGGGCACGCCCACTCAGTCACATAACTGAGGTAGGTTGATTCCCCCTCCCCCCCACCCTTGGGCTGACATATACAGGCATCTCACGGTGCTAGAGGCTCCTTGCAGGTCCTGGTCCGTGAGAAGCCATTTCTTTTTCGCCATGCAAGCCGAAAAAGAGGCTGTTGCTGGAGGACTCACAGCTTGCCCACGCGCCGGCTCCTCGAAGAGATCCCAGTCCCAGAGCTGTGACATCTGTGTGTGCATGCTAGCTCTGCTCTGAGAAGGAAAGAAGCAACTGTTTCTCTCTGCATTCAAGCTGGGCGACTGCTTCTTCTATCTCTCCTCCTTCTCAGAGCAGAGCTAGCACACACACACAAGATGCCAGGACCTTCTTCAAGGAGATGCCGGTGCTGCCTGCAGAGTGGAAAGGCTCTGAGTGAGTTCTTCTCTGCTCCGAGCCTTTCCACACCACAAAATAAAAAAGATTGGCTTTGCGGGAGGCAGCATCGGCAGTAGCAGCAGCATCGGAGGAGGGAAGCCCAAGAAAGGTGCAGCAGGTTGAGGGGAGGGAGAGCGGAAAGCTTCAGAGCTGGCACTAACGCAGAGCTCATCCTGGTGCTGCAGAGTTTTCTGGGGGGGGGGGTAGAGCAACTGGGCTCCGCCTCCCGCTGCCCTTTCCCTTAGAAAACTTCGCCGGACTGGAACGAGCTAGGTTGCCTTGAGATGGCGAGCCCGCGGGAGCTTTGCTGTTCCATCAGCTGAAGCCTGCAGTTTAGTTTCTGGCGCGCAAAAGAGAATAGAAGCTTGACGGGCCCACTCAGCGGCTCCACAGTGACAGCAGAAAGCAGCGACGCTTGGACCAGGCTGGGAGAGATTTCCTGAGCTGCTAAGTGAGCCTGTCAGGCTTCATTGTATTCTCTTTCATGTGCTGGCAGAAACTAAATTGCAGGCTCCAGCTGGTCAAACAACAAAGCTCCCACAAGTCGGGCTTCGCTGCTTTGCGATGGCCAGCCTGAGGGAGCTTTGTCATTCCACCAGCTGCAGCCACCCAAACCTCCCCAACTGCCTCGCAGCGGTTTTAAATCACTACAAGGAAGCACGCTGGCGC
>JANHGC010002319.1:45771-58352 GCA_027560395.1 Boaedon fuliginosus | reverse complement strand
TATCTATCTATCTATCTATCTATCTATCTATCTATCTATCTATCTATCTATCTATCTATCTATCTATCTATCACTATTACTTGCAAAGAAAATGTTGTTTGTTATGGATACTTGTTCAGGCAGTACCCATGCCAGTTAAGCAAATGATTAAGCAATTCGTTTAATTATGTTAAGCACCCATTAACAGCAGCCTAAACTTTCCCCTGGGGTGTATCAGTGGTATGAGGTTCTAATTGTTAGAAACTAACCAATATTTTCTTCTTGTGTCTGTAGGTGATTTTAATTCTGACAAAATTGTATGACTACAACCTGGGGAGTATCACAGAGAGCTCACTGTGGAGGTATGTTGATATGTTGAGCTAATAATTACTATTTTCCTTTAAAACAGTCTTTCATTAGACTTAATTGAATTTTTTCATATGCTGAAATATTTGTACAACACTCAGTCATGGTGAACCTTTTTGGTACCGAGTGCCCAGACTGAAACGTGCATGCATGTGTATGCATGTGCACGTGCCGGAGCACTGGAAACCCAAAGACAAGCTGGCTGGTACAGGCATGCCTGATTTTGGCCTGTTTTCAGCCTGTTTTTGGCCCCATAAAAGGTTTGAAAACAGCCCAAAAAACAGCCTGTAAAACAGCCTGAAAACAGCCTGTCTGGTGCTCCAACAACTGTGGAGATGTGTGCACCGGAAACCAGAAGAGCAGCTAGCGACAGCATGCGTGCCCACAGAGAGGGCTCTGCATGCCACCTATGGCATGCCATAGGTTCACCATCATGGCTCTATATAGTCATTTGGGGCTGTTCTAATTTTTTAGAAGTAAGGATGTCAGTACAGACACATTCTTTCCACCTAACTACTTTTCCCAAAGTATAATCTAGAGTGCACTTTGTTGAAGCCCAGTTGAAAGAAATTTAGTTCTGATTTTAAAAAAAGTCACAAGATTTCAGTGTCAGAATATTTTAATCAATTATACAAATGTTAACCCTAGTTTATAATGATTTCTTCCTCAACAAACTAGTGGTGACAGCATTTCCCCTGTTTTTTTTGGAGAGGTTTTTTTGCGTTTTTTAGGCCTATGTCCATTGTTCTTCCAAAAAACCCTAATCCCATGTTAAAAACAGAGCTAGCATTCTTTGAGTGCTAATCCCTCTGTATTTTAGAGGCATGAGTATCATTTGATAAATACAGTACTTCAGAAAGTACCTGTCAGGCATACTGAGAGAAAATGTTTCAAAGAACCGGTGACAGGTATTTTATTTATTTATTTTATTTATTTATTCGATTTATATCCCGACTCTCTTCAGCCATTTGGGGAACTCAAGGCGGCAGAACAATACAATAAAAACATCGACCTATACAATAAAATCAAAAACACATTCACTCACTCAATCATACACCGGGGGTGTGGGGGAGAGGACAAGATGATTAAGTCCACGCTTGCTGGCAAAGCCAGGTTTTCAATGCCTTGCAAAATATCGGCAAGCTAGGGATGGAGCGAATTCCATAGGGACGGAGCCGCCACAGAGAAGGCCCTCGCCCGCGGCCATTCTTGCAGCCAAAGCCAAATAAGGGCATCAAGTAGTCCTTGTTTAATGACCACAATTAGGACCAGAAACTTTGTCACTAAGTGACACTGCCTGTAAGCAAGACATTACATGATTGCAATTTGTGATTTTGTTGTCATTGATTTTTCTTTTGGAAGCCAAGTGTGAAGCAATGCAAATGGCAATCATATGACTGTGGAATGCTGCAATTTTCATAAATGCCTGTTGATTTCAAAGCACCTGAATCTGAACCATGTGACCCAGTAGTGGTATTCATTTTTTTTTACTACTGGTTCTGTGGGTGTGGCTTGGTGGGCGTGGCTATGCTGTCTGCCAACAAGAGGTGGTATTAGACAATGTTGACCAATGAGTGATGGTATTTGCTGGTTCTCTGAATCAATCAAAATTATCGCTACCGCGTTACACCCCCGGAGTCCTGAGACACTGAATTGTTTGTGCCCCTGAGAAGTAACTGTGCTCCTTTTAAAAAAATGAACATGCCGGAGGAAATTGGGGAAGCTAGAAAAGACCTCAAGAAAATAGTGGACAAGGTGGATTTAATGGTTGAAAAAGCGGACGCTATGCTGTTGGATTTTAAAATGGATTTTAAAAGGGAAATGGAGTCGATGAAAATAGCAATGAAGGAGATGCGTAAGCAGATGGACTTGGAGCCAGAGGACATACATAAAGATCAACAGATGACATCTGGAGTTGTGCAGGAGGTGGATTCAAGCGGCTGTGAGCAGACGTATGATGGCGGGGAGAAGAAGGAAAAAGAAACGACAAAGACAAAGACAAAGAAGATGGTGGCGATGAAAGGGGGGCGGAAGAGAGCATTCAGACATATTTTTTAAAGAATAAAAATGAGGAGATGCAGGGAATTTTTAATATACAAAATGACAAAAATTATAAGACAGAAATTAAACAGGAAGATGTGGGCGTTAAGAGAGAAAGAAGAGCAGATCAAAGGAAGAGGGCAAGGAATGAGGTAGAAAGAGAAGACGAAAGGGGGGGTTACAAAAGGGGGGGACCATATGAAGAAGAAAAAGAGAGATGAAGGATAGGAGAATAATGGAATTTGAAAAAGGGGTTGATAGTATTTCCTTTTTTTATTAATATACTCATGTGTTCAGATTTAATTAAATCTATTTGTTTTTTTTCTATCTCTTCCCCTTTTTAAAATTTTTAAAATTAATGAAATGTATCTATCATGTTTTTAATTTTTTAAATATAAACATATATGTAACATTTTAGAAACAATGAAAGGGAGGAGAAAAGGAGACTATATTTTGTATGCATTTTATATATATAACAAAACTTATATAACACATGTTGAGAAATGTATGTGAACCCGAAAAACCGGACTGGACCAAAAATATAATACTTCTTTTTATGACAATTTTTCTATGTTAAAACCAATAAAATTTTTCTAAAAAAAAAAAAAAGAAAAAGAAAAACTAGGGTCTCCCATTCCCCAGTGCAAGCTATGCCCTCTCTTATTTGACTGTTCCCTAAGACAACATTTCTCTGCCCCATCTCCCAAAATCTTTCCCACATACCATTACATATCACCTAACAAAGAGATATTAGAACATCTTCAGAAATATGTGCTTGCTTACATTAGTTCTTTGATTTTCAGCAATAAAGTATTAAATTCCAGAACATGAAGATATTCTGAACATATACATCATAATATGCAGTATAAAGCAGAACTGTACCACTCACTATCTAGGATTAATCTCTTCCTAAATACAAAGTAATTTATGATTAAATAAATGAAAGAAAAACATGTATACATATTGCCAGTTCTACGCCTTCTTTCTTAATTTTAGCAGAATTAAGCACCAGTGTGATGATGGTACCAGCAACCATATAACTGGACATATTTTTTTTAATTTTTACAAATGATTTTCCTGCACTGTTCTTTTACTTGTAGAGTTCTTTCTTAAGAGAGACCTGGAAAATTCAATCCACCTTCATAGGGTATTTTAACAAATGAAATTCTCTAGGGCAATCTTAAACTCTGGATAAAGTGTTTCACATATAATCTTACTTGTCCTAAAACTAGTCTGTTTTCATCAGTTGTTTTCAACAACTAGTCTGTTTCATCATCAAGGTATGAACTGGTCAATAGGAGTCACTACTAAACAATGCTCACAGAAAAAAAAGAACCCAGAAAACCCCAATGTTTTCATGGTCAGTGCCCTTAACCAGGCTCTAGGACAGTTTATCTAACTATATATTTAAAGACCATCTTCACCATTTTCAGCACATTCTCTAATACAGCAAAAGGCTAGTAAACTTAGATGTAAAAAGCCCCACAGTATAATAAAACTGTTCTATTAGTATGGGCCATTTTTCTCCATGAAAGTCAACTATTTCTGTTTATGCTTTTAAATAAAATTTCAGATGATATACTAAAAAGGTGCTAAATATTATACCCTTCTAACCACTATAACATTTTAAGTTAGTAACTACAATTGTTGATTCTTTGTCAGCATAAATAGCTTTATTAAAGGCTTAAACCATGTCTGATTTTTTTTTACAAACAGGTGCTTTTACCTTGCACACAAATACAGAACTTGCATTTCACAGATAATATACATTTTGCAGTCATATCAGAATGCTAATACTTGGAATTTATCTTATCTGACCAACCTGTAGTTCAAGGTGCCATATAAAAATATACCAAACATGGTTAATTACAATAAATCCTACACATATTTATATAAAGATATGTGCACAGGATTTGTTATACTTTCCTAAAAAAATAAAAAGACAAAGAAATTTTAACAGCTAAACTTTCTTTCTCAAAGATGTTTTTTTAAAAAAAAACAAAAACAGCTAAACCCTTTTAAATTATAAACCTTTTGAAACTTTGTAAGGTGCACCTCACAGGAAATTTATTTTTCTTTGTTCTAAAATGCCCTGCACACAAAGATATTATAAGCTTTTAAATTCTCTAGTATTGACCTTCCTCACCTCCAATCCACCCACTTCCACAAATGAGAAAATTATGTTGCGAAAAAGTACACAAAAGTACTTTGGAAAAGGAACAAGGCTGTCATTCAAGAAATCAATTTATAGCACAGAAATATTTAAATCAGTTTTCCAGATCAGGAACTACCTCTGCCCCCCAACTCCGTCTCTCACACACACCCTTGTGACTGAAAACTATTTCCACTATATTGTGGAGAGAAATCAACATTATTTCTGCTATTTTTATAATGAAAAATAAAACGAAAGTGTAATGTAAGGCCTAAACCACCGTAAAGCATGTTGTTTGTGCACTACTGCCCTCTCTATTTTGCATCATTGTTCTCTTTGATTAAGTTAAATTTCCAGGCACCAAAATGATGTCAACCTACTTCTGGTCATCACCATGAACTACAAGAGTACATAGCATATAGAAGATTTTGTAGAAATTATAATTCACTCCTAGTATTACTCTTCCAGCACTAATTGTCTCTTGTTCACAGGCCCATGTCTTCATAAATGGAGCTACTATCATTAAGAAAGGTTCTGTATCTCTCTATCAGGAAATTCTTTATTTACTTATATGCCATATTTATTATTTTTAAAAATAACTCAAGGCAGTAAACACGTGTAATAGACCTCCCCCCCACCATTTTCTTCACAAACAGCAACCATGAGGTGAGTTAAGCTGAGAATGATTGACCCAAAGTCTGAGTTTCTTACCTAAAGTGGGACTAGAACTCATGCTCTCCTAGTTTCTAACCCAGTGACTTAACCTCTAGAAAAAACTGCTCTACTTCTGTTTTATATGGTAGGTACAATCCTTATGCCATATTATGGGATCAAAAAACTGTCTCCCATTTTCATTTTCCTGCTATGCTACCCAGAAAAAAAAACCTTAGGTTACACAAGAAACTAACATTACCTATGTTCCAAAAACAAAGAATTTATATTAAAAATATAAAATTACATATCAGACATACTAAAATAATATCCCAGATAAAAACATTGTATATTATATCATATTCACTTTGGAATATGTCTTTACCATGCGATTTCCAAACCATGTTGAAAATATACTGGAGCTTAATATAAAACAGATATTTTTTCCTATATCCACTTATCAAGTATTCTGAATGAAACAATAATAATCACCAGATTATGTCCAGGTTTTTAAGTGTGCGTAATAAAAATACAAAACCTATTTCAAAAATTAGATTTTTTTTTTGTTAAACAAAAACGGTTTTGTGGTGCATGCGCTGAAGCAACATGTCATGCTGCTTTCCTTGAGCATCTTTCACTACCTAATACTCTTTGAGAACCTCCCATAGGTATGTAATCCTTCAACCAATTTGCTGAAGATTTAGTACAAAGTCATGCAAGAATTCCAGAGATTTCTAATGTTCAATAAGCAGAATATTAGCGTATTATGTTTGAATGAGATTTGTTTCTCATTTCAGATTAGAAACTAGTGGAACAGGACAAATGAAGGCAAGCAAAGCATCTCCAAAAGAAAGCAACATGATAAGCATACTGCTTCACAAAAGGGCAGGACAGTCAGCCAGCATGGACATTTGTTCAATAGTTACAAAGGTCAAGCAGAAAAAGTTCTCCACTGTTCTCCTTCAGGAAGGAGGAGGAGGAAAAGAGGAAAAGAAAGGGGGGGAAATCCTTGTATCAGAACAGATGAGAGATTAGAAACAACAGTAACAACACCAAAGTAGATTAGATAATATTTTCTAGGTAAGCAGGTGATCCCTATGTCTTTAACAGCGGCAGAAAACAGAAACTGCAAGGAAAGGGTTGAATAGTAAAATATGCCAAAATAACAAACACAGCAGAAGCATGTTGGCTCCCCAGATATTCTCAATCTTGCTGCTCATTATGCAGCAATGAGTTTATGTGCCTCTTGTTCTTTTTAAGAAAAGCAAGAGAGACAAATAGGTATCTTTCTATCCTGTAATCTGCCTAAACATTTTTATTTAATGCTATTTAATAATAGCATTTAATTATATTAATAATAGAATTAGATTTTCAATAAATGTCTTCGGAAGTATCTGAATGAGATGCAAATTAACTAATGACAACTGGTTTTTTCCTCCTGCTACATTCTAAAAACTTCTATTTAGGACCATTCGCATGCAAAGATATCATGCAATCAGTTCAGAGTTATAAAACATTTAGAACAGGGAGTAATTTCTTACCTCTTTCTTCATCTATTCTGAAGATTCCAACACCAGATCCATCCCTTATTGAATATCTGATTTCACCATCTCTTCCGGTATCCTCATCATAAGCAGACACAGTCATTACTGAAGTACCAACGGGAACATCTTCATTTACAAAACTTTTATCCACAAAGTTAGGAAAACGTGGTGGCTGCAGATTTTCATTTACATCAACTATTTCAATTTCAACATAACAGGTAGAAGACAATGAAATGGGTTTTCCCTTATCCTTAGCCCGCACTGTTAGATTATAAACTTGTTTCCTCTCAAAATCCAGTCCTTGCACAATACGGATCGCTCCACTCAGTTTATCTACATCGAAACTTCCATTTCCACCATCCAAAAGGGTGTATCTTACTTGGCTTGCCTGGCCTAAGTCAGGATCATATGTTTCTAACCACATAACAATAGTTCCTTCAGGAAGATCTTCTCGAATTTTCACTCGATAATTTGCAGGAACAAATTTTGGAGGATTATCATTAACATCTTCCAATGATACCTTTAATAGAACTGTTGAAGACAACTGTGGTGACTCTTTAGCTTGGTCCCTAGCTTCTATCCTTAAGAAATATACTGCTTGAACTTCATGATCTAAAAGTCCTGAAACTTTTACAATTCCAGTGACACTGTCAATAGCAAACTTATTTGTATCTGTAAGAAGTGAGTATCTTACTTCACCATTAGTCCCTAAGTCTTTATCTATGGCTTCTATCTGTATTATTTCTGCATTCAGTTCTTTGTTTTCACTTACATCAACAAAATAACTATCCTGTAAAAAGTCTGGAGGATTGTCATTGACATCAAGAACTCTGATATTTAAAAGCCGCCAGTTAGACTTCTGTGGTATCCCAAGATCATAAACAGTAATATTCAAAGTATATTTATCTCTTACTTCTCTGTCAAGAGGAGACAAGATTTTTAACATTCCTGTTTCCATTCCAACAGTAAAACTGCTGTCATTATTACCTCCAGAGATAGAATAGATTAACTTTCCATTGAAACCAGTGTCAAGATCAGTTGCATTCAAAAATATGATGGTAGAATCTACAGGTTTATCTTCTTTTACTTCAATGCTCCTGGGAAGATTACTTTCAAACTGAGGTGCATGCAGATTCATTGTATGCGTATCAAAAAAAGTATCCTCTACTTCAAGACGACCATGTAGCTTATTTGCTTGTAAGAGTTTTTCTGCCAACATTTTGGCCACACCAGTCTCTTCACATTGTAAGCTCACAGGTTTGCGGCTGGTGACTACAGTGATATTAATAAATAAGGGTGCTGCAAAATTCTCTCCATCTGTAGCCGTTATTTTCAAACTATGAAAAGATGTTCTTGAACTTAATCCATCTCCTAGTGATTGTTTCAGGAAAAGAACCCCAGAGTTTGGATTCAAACTAAATAAATCTAATTCATTTCCAGATTCAATTTGATATTGCACTAACTGGAGTTCATCAGCATCAATAGCAGACACTGTAGTTATTTGCTCTCCCACACCAAGTTCCCTGGGAATTGTTCCAACACAGTTTATTTTCTCAAAGAGAGGAATGTTATCATTCAAATTATTTAAAGCTATTGTAACAGGGACTTCAACTTCTCTGCGATAAGGGGTGCCCCAATCAGATGCTCGAATTCTTAATTTGTAAATTCTTGGCATCAATTCATAATCCATAATTTCAGAGGTGGTAAGCATACCAGTGAAGTGGTTTATCTCAAAAGGAACAGGGTTTATATTTGCAATGCTATATGTGACATAGCCATTTTCACCTTCATCAAGATCCTTTGCACTCACACTTATAACACTTGTCCCTAGAGGGACATTCTCATTAAAAGCAGCTCTATAAGATGTCTGAGTAAACTCTGGAGGATGAGTATTCACATCTATGACCTTAATTAATACCTTTGTGGATGCTTTTCTATCACTTGTCATTATGTCAAATTCAAAATGAGGTGCACGTTGAGCTTTTATGGCATCTATAGTAGTAATAAGGCCAGTGTCAGGATTCAAACTGAACTGATTTTTGCTTTGTGTATTTACAAACAAATA
Source organism: Boaedon fuliginosus (assembly GCA_027560395.1). NCBI lineage: Eukaryota > Metazoa > Chordata > Lepidosauria > Squamata > Lamprophiidae > Boaedon > Boaedon fuliginosus. The sequence goes on along the minus strand of JANHGC010002319.1, from coordinate 49,555 downwards.
TTTTATATAGGGATAAGTAGGCAATGCTTTTACCATAACCACAGATGTGTTCGGTGGAGCAAATTCACTTATTTCAGCTCTATAAACTAATCTTTCAAACTGGACTACTCCAGACCTAAACTGGGGAGAGGGCAGATGAATTGCTTTCACAGAGGAAAACTTTGGAGGGCTTCCTTTATCTTTAGCCTGCAGTGTAAGATTAAAGCCAAAAGGTTGGCTCTCCCATTCAACACTACCCACTGCTTTGATTTTATACTCTTTTCCTCCTGGGAAGGTTCTCACAGCTTTGAACTGCTGAAGTGCATCCCCTGCCACAATACTCAGAGATGCTACCTCTCCATTTAAACCGTGATCTTTGTCTTCCACAGTTATAATTGCATATGCTGGATCCTTGTCCAGCTCTGAAGGTGTCAAAGCAAGGGCTGTGATGACTGGAGCATGTTCGTTCGCTTGTTCTATATGAACTGTCAATCTTGCCATGCTACTAATCCCACTGCTGCCATATAGTTTCATACCACGATCCACAGCAAGGATTTCCAACTCATAAACTTTTGTTTCTGAATAGTCAAGTCTGCCAGTCAGAATGACCACCCCGCTTGTAGGATGAATAGCAAACATGTCTGTCCTCTCCTTAAAACTGTAATAAAACTCTCCATTGGTTCCAATATCCGCATCAGTTGCACTAACTTTGGCAATACTGGTTCTTATTGCTGTATTTTCCAACAATGAAACACTGTAAGAAGTTGGAGAAAACAAAGGCCTTAAGTCATTTGTATCCAATACTTTCACTCTGACGTTTGTGAGAGCTTCTGCATTTGTATTTTTCTCTATTGCTTTTACAATTAATGTATAGTGGTCTTTTACTTCTCTGTTAAGTATAGCGGTGTTCCCTCCCTTGGTCCGAATTCGTAAGAAGCAAAAATCCCCCAAAACATATTCTTCAGCTTTAAACAAGTTCTCACTATCCCCAGAAATAATTTTGTACTTTATATCCCACAGGGAGCTTGTGATGTAAATGCCCATTTTTACTGGATGCCCAACGTAAGTCTTAGCTGCAGAGTTTTCATATACTGTGGCACTGTAATGAACTTGTGTGAATTGCATTGGCAGGGCATGATATTGTCTCGAGGTTCCTTCACATGGTCCAAAATCCTGCACAAGCAGCAGTAGGGACAGCAACAGCAACATGGTCAAATGGCTCTTCATACAAGCAATCACTAAAAATCTGGGGAAAAAAAAGACAAGAGAAATCAATGTCTTTGAATATGGTACTTTAAAAGAACTATTCTGTGAATAACTTGGAGTTCTCTTATAAAGTCTAAGTGGAAACTTAATGTATAGCTCCATTATGCTATACATATATTTTTTCAGTTAAGTGGTCATACCAAAGGATTAAAATAATGAAATGGAAAAGATTTTCCATATTAGTGATATCCAAGAATTCCTTAGTTTTGGCTAGCTTTGAAGGTCGAACAAAGCTTCAAGGACCAGGTTCTTGTCCTTAGCTTGCATATAAAAATGGATATAAATCAGAATACCTGATAACATTCATTAGCATCCATCTTACATCACTGAATTTCAAGATTCTTCATATACATTCAAGGGTTTATTTGAACTTGAGAAGTTACCAAACAATAATTATATATATTTTTTCTTCTGCATTATTTCATAGCCATTTTCCATCAACTTTATTTCTTCCACAAAAGAAAAAAATACAAAATTCTCATGAGGAGGATGTCAGATTCTTGCACTCTATGGAGCACTCGGTTATGCACCAGATTCCTTTCTTTCTCTATCCAATTTGCCCTCCTATTCCTTCATTTTCCAAATTGACATTAAATCTCTAGGGAAGATATAAGAAAAATGTTCCCAGGGATTTTTTTCATGGTTAGGAAATGAAAAGGCAATTTGATAAATATATAACTGGAAGATCAACACTAGCATTCTGTAATAGTGCCCAGTAATAAATTTTAAAGTATTCTGAGAATAAAGACAGAAATAACAAATGCCTCTTTTATTAATAAAACATTCAGGAATTTGCAAGTGAGTTTTCAAAGAGTCATTCATAGAGATAATTCAGAGTGTCTTGAGCTTCTAAGACATAAGAGACTAATAAAGCTGTAAAATTTATTATTTCAGAAGAGGAAGACTATGGTTTCTTCACTATAATAAATTTTTAGAGACCATGTTGTTTGTGTCATTAATACCAACATATACTTTCTCATATTATATTGATGAGAATGAATTAAGATGAATGATTCTACCCTTAAGCAATGCAGTTTTTAAGTACCCAAGCAATATCTCACTTTAGAGACAAATCACAAATATTAAAATGTCTTGTTCTTGACCCTAATCTTGGTATTAACTAATATATAAAGGGTTGAACTTTACCCCAAATTGCAGTTGACAAAACCAAACATTTTGTGTTGGCTGAAGCTCAGATAGAGAACTTACTTTTCATTCTTTATTCATGGATGAATAAAATACGCATTAATAGGACAGAAAAAATAATCTCCACTGCATTCCTAGCCATAACAGCTTTAACTCAAGATTAGTTTTTAATTAGACTACTATCCCAAGAAAAAATTCTATCCTTTCAGAACACTTTAAAAACAATTGTAGTTTTACTCAGTAAGGTAGTTTACATAGTGACTCTGTTCTATTAACAAATGCAATTTCTGCTCCATTCAACTTAGGGTAGTTCAAATATTTTTAATCATGGTTTTAGAGTGCAGGTGGTTTGCCTTAAACACTACTCTTTTTCCAATATCCTACTTTTTATTGCATACTCTCAGCTAGTACATGATACAACAAGATCCAGGAGTTTCTGAAATTACATGTACTCTCAAGATCTCAGATCTTAAGATCTGCTTTGCCTCACTTGGAAAAAGGACAATAGATAATGAGCTGTCACCTTTGCTCTACAGAATATAGGATAACTAATATTTGATTTCAAGCACCACTGTTTTGCAACCAAAGCCCTGTAGAGCAATCTCAAAAATTGCAAACAGTTTTCTAAACCATAAATAATTCAATTATCTCTAACTTCAGAATATGACACTCATGTCTCACAAAGTGACTCAAGAGGCAATTGTGATTTTTCACAAGTATAGATATTATTTTATGACCTACAATCTCCTAGCATATCCCCTGGCACTTAAAAAACCCCAGCTAATTCAATTTTGTAAATTTCTATTTATTAACAAATGGTGAGCAATCCAATATGCTGCAAAACAAAGGATCAGCCTTAAGCTTAGGTTCTACTTCGAAGAAAGGGCCATAATAAAAGACCAACATTTGACACTTTCCTTTTGTTAACAAATGATTAGCCGCTAAATCCATTTGGTGAGCTGAATAGCGTTACAGTGATCACTTGAAATGATACTTGAGCTGGAACCAGAAAAAAAGGGTTATGTACAAAGTTTGCTTTCTGAGACCTTCATACAAAAAAAGTTATGTTTAACAATAAATATTTATATGCAAAATTCAATTGTAGATATCTAACATACTAAATTATTTAAAGAGCTGTGGCTAAAAGATAATAGCCAAAAACAACCACAACCACTATTGATCATTAAAAGAATTAGGAGCTAATCAACTGTATGGGGAACAATGCTTATCAATCACAACTGGGATCAGCAACTCAATTGCTTCCACTGCTAAGTGTAACATCAGATGACTGTAACTTGCCATTTTGACCATTTTGCCGCCTCGAGTTCCCCTTTGGGGTGAAGAGAGGCGGGGTCTACATCCAATAAATAATAACTTCACGGTCTCCATTTAG
>JANHGC010002319.1:0-13189 GCA_027560395.1 Boaedon fuliginosus | reverse complement strand
TACCTGTCAAGTATCCTGATTTGGCCGGGCAAGTCCCGGATTTTACTAGTCTTTTCCGCCCCTGTCCCGGAAAAAAAAATTCAGTTAAATATCCTGGGAAAAAAAATCAGCACTAATTACATCACTAGCCCCGCCCCCCGCCCAAAACCAAAAAACATGGTAAGGGGTCTACGACACAAAAAAGTTTGGGAACCTCTGGTCTATCATTTAACCCCTTCATTGCTTTACTGGTTTAACATGGGAAAACAATATCTAACAGTTTTTGCCCCCCCAGAGGCTCCAGGAAAGCATCTGGAGCCTGGGGAAGGCAAAAAATGGGCCTCCCGGAAGTTCCGGAAGTCCTAAAATGGGCCCATTTCCAGCTTCCAGAGGGGTTCCGGAGCCCAGGGGAGGCTGCTTTCACCTTTCCAGAGGCTCCAGGAAAGCCTCCGGTGCCCAGGGAAGGCAAAAACATCCCACCTCATGGTGCAGGATGCCAACTAGGCCACAGCCACCATGGCCATGCCCACCCAGCAACCAGGCAGAAAACCCATTGCTAAAATTTTTGCAGCCCACCTCTGACTAGATGACTTACAAGGTCCCTTCCAACTCTGTTAATCTGTTTGAAATGGTAATTAACCTAACAGATAAATTGTACATAGAAGTAAAATAATCTAGGTCTTTGTTTTATATCTTGATGTTTGTATGTCAAAGTTCTCTGCTAGTCCCAGTGTTTTCTCCTAGTGGTACTCCTAGAGTACCATTCATGGAGTATATCTGTAATTTTGGAGTTAACCTGGACTCATAGTTCCTACCAAAGCAGCAAATTGAGGATCAGGTGAGGATAGAATGCCAATTAAAACCCTACCTGGAACAGAGTTACAGTGACACATGTGTCAACCCGGAAGCTTGCCTGACAGAAGCTGGATTTATTACTTGGAACCATGACAACATATGGTCATTACTTCTTTTCTGGATTTTAGTAATAGGGTATGTTCTTTACAGAATTACCATTTAAAGTAAGCCAGAAATTGGATTTGGTTCAGAAATCAGTGGCCCATGTTCTAATTAGCTGGCCCACCAACAGAATGTTACAAGTATATCACAAGTACTGCATTGACTTCCAAAAGTTTCCTTGTATAACCTATAAAGCCAAGCTTGGCATAGAACCAAGTTAGAACTGTCTTGGCTGGCTTTTCATCCTAAAAAAAGCAACAGATTTCTGTGTTGCTGAAATAAGGCAGCTGCCCGAAGTAATCACCCCCTCCTTGATATGATTCACAAAAATGGTTAAAACCAAGCTCTTTCAAAGACAGTATACTAGACTGAGATAAGGTAATCCAGGCTGAAAGTAGTGACCAGGTTGACATATGACAACCTGGTCATACATTTGGAGTTGATCATGTGTCATCTGTTGACTATTTATTATTAATTTTGCAATAGAAGTTTTTTTGTCATAACATACCATGTATATTTAAATGTTTTCATATTAGCATGAATTACTGGGAATCTTTAATGAATTGTAATGGTATAGATATAGAAAAAATAAATTCCAGTTCTCTTCCTGTAAAGTTATTATGCTTCCTAGGGCTTTTTAAATGGTGCTATAATCAACATGGGGGACATAGTCCAGTATTTCAGAGCAATAAGAACAATAAAATATTAATAGGCCATCAATATTTATATTACCTCAAATGCAAATTTATTTAAGGATGCATTTTATAGGTATGTTGTGAAGATTATGAAATGCTTATAGACATTAATCAGCACTAAATGTCACATATTATTCATAGTCTTTTAAGCTTTTATTCCTGTTAAAAAAGTCTTGGCAATTATTATATCCAATTAATAGCCTTTGCTTTCTTTGGAATCTCCTTCTCCTTTAGCTCCTGTGGTAATGACTTTTTCTTTGTACATTCCATTATCTCATTGTCTTTTACTCTATAGTACTGAGCAGCCTTCTCATTTATATATGCCTCCAGTGAGCAAAATGTTTTAGATAAGCACGTGAGACAAATCACCTCTACTGTCTTGAAAGAGATGCAATTCATTTTCCAGTTTCCCATGGCAAGTTGGTAGTTTCTTTAGTTCTCAGCTAGAAGAGTTCTTGAAATTCTATATAGAATGAGTAAGATGAATAGAAAAAGAGAAAGAGAAAGGGAAAGGATAGAAAAAGAAAGATGGAAGATAAGCTTTGAAGAAAGAAGATTTCTTCCAATTTTATGTAATGTATCTTCTTAGTAGGAGAAAGCCTACTACTAACCCAATTGGAATTGGACAGCTAATAAATTCAAACAAATACGTGATTTCTTTCTTTTTTTAAAAAACCATTTCTTAAATGACAAATTGAGTCAAATTGAAGAGGATGTGCAAATCCTCTCATGGGTAAGAACAACTCTTGTTCTTAAAAGATAATTAATTTTATTAGTGGATTATGGCTTTTAGCTGATAATTTTCAACAGACATTTCTTTTTATGAAATCATATTATTATAATTCAAAGATCCACATTCAGGTTTCTGTGTTAAGGAAAGTAATTTGAAATAATAATATTAGCTGTTCTGAACATCAGACAATCTGGATAAATGTCTTGTTAAAAATCATCACATTAACTTTAGTCAGCTGGTATTTCAATTTTTCTCTAACAGTAAAGTTTTTAACAGTATAGTTACCACAACATTTATTCAGATGGCCATTTTGTGGCATGACAGAATAAAATTAGCCTAAAATTAGTAATAATGTACAATTATGGATCTATTTGAATGGTGAGAACAAGATTCACACTATCTTTAATGAAATGGGTAGTTGGTACACTTACCATGAACGGCCATTCTCAGGGGATCTACGACGGTCTCAGTAATGTCACTTGGGCTATGCCCCTGTCAGGCAAGTCAGCTCTTTAGGCAGGGGTGGAGCTCTCTCCTTCTCAGAGGTAAACTAGCAATACAGCAGTTCAACAATATTTGAAGAAAAAGCAATAATTCATAAAGAGGAGGAAACTCAGGACGGAACCATCTAGTTAATGGAAGAACACCAGAACAGGCTCTTCTTTCTGGATCGACCTCTGCAGTAACATTTCCTAACGAGGTCAGGAAGGGAGGGGCACCAAGACCATCATGGATCCCCTGAGAATGGACGTTCATGGTAAGTGTACCAACTACCCATTCTCTAGAGGATCCAGTACGGTCTCGGAGATGTCACTTGGGTGCCATTGCCCCAGCCTAATCTGGGAGGGCTGACCGAGACCTGGAAGTGACTGAACCTAGTACCCCTAGACCAAACTCCACTTTTCTTGCAGCAAACGGATCCATCTTGTAGTGGTTGACAAAAGTATTAGGTGAATTCCATGTGGCCACCTTACAGATGTGTTCCAATGATGGACATGCCCTGAATTTGAAATAATAATATGAACTGTCCCCCTAGTGGAATGAGCCACGATACCCTGCAGAGTGATCAGACCCTGGGAAACATAAGCGTTAACAATAGCCTCCCTGATCCATTTGGATATCGTAGCTGGAGAGGCCCGCTGTCCGCAAAGTTTATGTTGAAAAAGTACAAAATAAGGCCTCCGATTTTTGGAAGCTCAAAGTCCTGTCCAGATAAAAGAGAAAAGCGCGATGCACGTCCAGCCTGTGCCACTCTCTTTCTTGACTGTTGGAAGGATTAGGGAAAAAGGCAGGTAAGACTGTTTCCGCCTCCCTATGGAACAAGGTATTAACTTTGGGAAAGAAAGAAGGGTCAGGCTGCAGGATAACCCTGTCCTTGTGTTTGGTGTACATATGAGCTGCCACAGAAAAAAATGCCAGCTCCAACACTCTCCTGGCAGACACTATGGCTAACAAGAATGCCACCTTTTGGGAGAGTTCACGAAGGGAACAGGTAGCCAGGGGTTCAAAGGGAGGCCTAGATATGGCCTGAAGGACCAGCGACAAATCCCAGGTGGGAGCTCTGACCACTGGAGCAGGGTTCAATAAGGCAACACCCTTCAAGAGTTGTTTAACATGGGGATGTCTGGAAAGTCTTTTGCCCTTGAGGTGGCCTAGGACCACCACAACAGCAAACAATTGCCTCTTTAGGGTGGCTATGCTCAGACCCTTGTCTTTCCCTGCTTGTAGAAACCCCAGGAGGTCCTTAACACCCAGCTCCTCTGGTATGACCAAGTGGTCTGCACACCACCTCTCAAGCGCCAACCATGTACTGGTATAGATCTTTTTGGTGGAGGCCCTTTGGCTTGCTAAGAGAGTCTTGATGACCTCAGGGGGGTAGCCGCACCTAGCTAGCCTGCACCGCTCAATATCCACGCTGACAGGTGTAGATTGCCCAGTTGGGGGTGCAGGATAGAGAGCAGGTCTTCCCGGACGGGGAGGGCCAGCGGAGAGAAGAGCGACAGCTCCCTGAAGTCTGTGAACCAGGGCCTACGAGGCCAGAAGGGGGCAACAAGGACAACCTCAGCTCGCACTTTTTGGATTTTGTCCACCACCCTGGGAATCAGTTTGGTGGGTGGGAACGCATAGAGCAGAGCCGAAGGCCAAGGGCGATGAAGAATGTCCAGCCCCTCTGACCCTGGGCAGGTGCCCTGGCTGAAGAACCTCAGGAGCTGCAAGTTCCAGTGGCAGGCAAAGAGGTCCACTGCTATAGGTCCCAACCATTGGCTCAGGTCCATGAAGATGTCTGGGTGGAGTCTCCACTCCGCCCTGTCCAGGTGTTGCCTGCTCAACCAATCTGCCATGACATTCTCGGGCCCCAGGGTGTACTCGGCTACAAGGGATGAGAGGTGAGTCTTGGCCCATGAGAAAATTGAACGTGATAACTGTTGCAACTGTCTGGACCTTGTGCCCCCCTGCCTGTTCAGGTGAGCCTTGGTACATATGTTGTCCATAAAGATTATCACGTGTTCCCCCAAGAGGTCTGGCTCCAACTTCCGAAGAGCTAGCAGTACAGTCTTCAACTCCAGGTAGTTGATACTGCGCTGAGCCTCGGACGGAGACCAGAGGCCTTGCACAGCCCTGGAGCTCATGTGGGCCTCCCACCCCACCAGGTTGGAGTCTGTATAAATCACCACCCACTCCTCCATCCTGATGGGTGATCCCTGGAGGAGTGTCTGGGTCTGGGACTACCACAGTAGGTCCTCCCTGGAGTCACAGTCCAGGTATAGATGAACACACTGCTTGTGGGCGATCTGCTCCAGGAATGGGACCAGAAGGTTCTGGACGGCCTTGGAGTGGTGCCTGGACCAAGACACTATCCCGTGGCAGGAACAGAACAGACCCAACAAACTGGTGAGGGTGAGGAACTCCATGTTCAGAGACTGCAGGACCTGAGACGTGAGGGACACAATCCTGGCCTGATGTTCCGGGGACAGATATACCTGGAAAGCTGCAGCATCAATGATCGCCCCCAGGTATATGATCGACTGGGAGGGGGTCAGCAGCTCTTGTCCCAGTTGATCACGAACCCCAGGGAAGTCAAGACATCTATGGTCAGTCCAAGATCCTTGACCGCCTGGGGCTGGGACGGGGCCCAGACCAGTATGTCATCCAGATAAGCTACACCCCACACTCTGAGATATGCAATGGCCATTAGAAGTACTTTGGTGGAAACCCTCAGGGCCGAGGCTAGGCTGAAGGGCAGAGCTCTAAACTGGAAGTGCTGTCCCTTGTACTCAAATCTCAGGAACCTTCGGTGACTCAGAAGGAGGAGGACATGCAGGTAGGCCTCCTGCAGGTCTAGGGAAGCCATGTAGTCCCCTCTCTGTACAGATTGGAGGATTGAGCGCAGGTTCTCCATCTTGAACCGCAGCTGTAAGAGCCAACGGTTCAACCATTTTAAGTCCAGTATGGCGCGGGAGTCCCCTGATTTCTTGGGGACAGTAAAAAAGTGGGAGTACACTCCCGGCCCCCTCTGGGGGTAAGGGACCCTCTCGATCGCTGCAATGGACAGAAGATGACAGATGACTTCCAAGATGTGTAAATGTTTTAAGATGCAGGTCGGTCTGCGCACCTGAATGAACCTGCCAGGCAGGATGTGAGTCAGCTCCAGGCAGTATTCCCTTTTGATGGTGTCCCTGACCCATTTGTCCCCCTTAATGTCTCTCCACTGAGGGAACAAGAGGGATAGATGGCTCCCAACCTGTGGAACCGATAAGTCATTGCTGTTTAGAGCCAGTCTTGGGTCTGTAAGGCCTAGCCTGGTTACGGGCCATGTCTCTCTGGACCTTGGGTTGCCATGAATGGTATGGTCCTGACCCCTTGGGCTTGTAGGAGGGGCAGTATTCAGAATGGGGATGAAAGGGACGAAAGGAATACTTAGGCCTAAACTAAGGAGGAGGCCTCGGTTTCGGCTTGGATAGGAGGGCTCTCCTCTTCTTCGCAGTACCGGAAAGAAAAGGTTCTAAGTCCTCCCTGAACAGTTTATAACCTTTAAAGGGGAGTCCCACCAGTTTTCCATGGGCTGCTCCATCACTGTCCCAGTTATGCAGCCATGTGCTGCGCCGCATGGCAACCGAGGAAACCATGGCCCTTGCTGACAGTTGCATGGCATCGTAGGTAGCATCCATGGCAAATGCTACCATAGAGCCTATAGTGTGCAGTTCTGACTGAGCTGCCCTTGACAGTTTTCCCCGGTCCAACAGTCTCTGGCAGCAGAGGGTGATGGTCCGGTTGGTGAGGGAGGCCACGGCTGAAATCTTGAGGGCGGCAGAGGATGCATCATATGCCCTCCTGGAGGACATCTCAATCCTCTTATCATGAGGGTCCTTGGGAAACCCCTCCGAGTCCAGGGGCAGGGAGGAGGGGGCTCCCAGAGACGCCACTGGGGATCTTAAGGGTCCACTACTGGGCTCCTAAGCTCAGCCGTTTGGTGGTCGGGCAGTCAATCTAGTTTAGTGGCTCAAATTCTTGAGTCCTTCTAGTAGCATGGAGATGCCCACTCCTTCCGAATGGTCTTCATGAATGCCGGGGGCAGTGTGAAGACAGCAGGTGATTCCTCCTGAGCAGAAGGGATGACAGACTCCAGATCAAACTCCGAGTGTGAAGTGGAAGCGACGGGGTGGTTCCAGTTCCTCGGGGTTGAGACATAGAGTGGAGACGATGCTCCTATGTATCTTGGGGAAGGCCTCCAGGGCAAAGAGACTTCTAGATCTCTTTAAGGAAGGCTCCTCCAAGTCATCATCAGATGCATCTTCCCCAGGAGTGTCCAAAATATCTGAGTCTAGTTGTCCAGGTTCCTTCAGGCCCTCCTGCTCATCATCAGAGAATCCTTGGAGGGCCTGGGCCTCAGGGACACTGGAGTGTCTGGAGTGCCTGGGTGGAGAGTGTGGTAATACCTCCCTGTGCGCCACTTTGCCACTTTTCGACCCTGCAGACTCAGCAAGGCCTAGTAATAGCTGAAGTTGTGTCAGGGCTGAGGTGATGCTGGCCTGGATCATCAACTGCATTGTGGAGGCCATCTCCTCCCAGGTAGTGGGGAAAGGCATGCCCTGCCCTGCCGCTTCCTGAGGTTTCCTGAGATTTCTCCATGGACCTAGAAGAAGGCAGGGAAGCAAAAGAGAGAATCAGGTGAAAAACCAGCCTGGAGGCCGTGCTGTCCTAACAACCCATCCCTGGGCATAGGCATGGATAAGGCATGAACAGGTCTTGGCAGGTAGTGCAGACCCCTGCCCTCCTCCCTTTCCCCTTCTCTCACATGCGTTCCACATTTTTTTAATTATTATTAGGACCTGGGGAACAGCATGGACCCCCCCCATTATTTTCCCCCAGGTCCCTACTCACAGTAAGGGCTCTGGCTGATGAGGCAGTGCTGGTCCAGTTGTGCCCTTGGCTCCTGATGGGCTCGCAGGGCCTTGTGAGGCAGCAGCTCTCTTCAGCATTCAGCCCAGAAAGGAGCTTCTCGAGTGAGGAAAAGGGTGAGAATGGTTATCGGGGCCCCCAGCTGTGCACCCTATTCCCGAGCTAATGGTCCAAAATGGCGGTCGGCCTCTTTTGCACCCACGCATTGGCCTGGCTCTTTGAGACTCTTGGCCAAGAGTCCATAGATCGCGCTGAGGATTGAACTCCTGTGCCTGGAAGACCACGCAAGCCAGCTGATCACTTAGGTCTCTGCCGGCCATTGATGCTGGTTCTAGAGTCCCACGAGGAGCCTCTGAGGTGATGACAGCTCTTTGGTGCTCTCAAGATGGCAGGCGCCCTCTCAAAATGGCAGCCATCTCTTTCATACGCTTTTGTGAGCAGTGGTTATTGGCCCGATCAAGAGAGCGAAACTGGCCACGTGGAATAGGGCAGCGAGTCGCTTCCCTTGCCTGCTTCATTAATTAAATGACACGTGCTGCACCTGTGGGGCCTCTCCCAGCGTTGAATGCATGCCAGCCTCCCCTGAGGACAGGAAGGCGTGAGGTGCTTACCTGCTGCTGCTGCTGATGACAGCTGTTTGGCAGTGCTGCAGACTGGGGTAGCACCATCCTTTTTCTTTTCTTCCAAATTTCCTTTAATTTCTCCTAATTTCGAGGTAGTCTCTTAGAGAGTAAACGAATCATATCCAGGAGGATCGGTGAGCTTGACTATGCTCTTGTGAGACAAGACAACTCTGAGAAGGAGGGAGCTCACCCCTGCCTAAAGAGCTGACTTGCCTGACAGGGGCGTAGCCCAAGTGATGTCACCGAGTCCGTCCTGGGTCCTCTGGAGAATTAATATCTGGGCATCAGCTTCTTTTATTGTTCAGTTCTTGATCTGTTATAGTTTAAAATGTTTCTGGCGATTGTGATAACATAATCTTTACTGTCTTGCCCAGTCTTTAATGTTCATATGTACATGCCTTTACTGGCATGTCTTTTCTAAGATATGTCTCATCAGGAAAGAATCTGTCTGTAAACATTGCATTCTTTCCTGTAGCTCCCTTCTAATATGGAGCACCCTAAACCAGAAATAACAATTGTTCCACCTCTACCTTTTTAATGGAATTCATTAATTTGTTTTCTTTCCATTTTCTTGTTTTCTGTGTTGTGCAGATTGACATAGATGAATACATCTGAAAGAGTGATGTTCAAAGAGACTTTGGAATGCCAGATATGTAATTCTGCTATTAGCTATATGGATAGGGAAAGGAAAGGTGCTTTATGTTCATTTTTTCTCAACGGCTCTTCATTTACCTAGCCCAATAGGAATGTAAAAGAAAAACATGTTTAATAATTCACATTTTTTTCATCTTTCTGACAGCTGTCTTCATCAAAAGGGATCAGCCACCCAGTTGGATGTTCTTATTGACCAAGATTCGGTCTGTGTACAAATGTGTACAAACAGTAGCTACAAAAATGATTCCTTCCTGCTTCTTTTTCGGTGACCATTTTTCTATCTATTATACATTAAGTAAAAAAGATATTAAAATTTGGAACATGACCATCAGTTTTCTCTCTTGCTAACATTTAAGCTCTTCATGGAAGCACAAAAAAATGAACATCTTTTAAAATAATGGCATTTTGCACATATTATTAAGCTATTATTTACTTTGAATCTGTGCAATTTACTTGGAAGATATTATATTCTCTCCTTTTTCCTACCTATGTTAAGATGAAATACAAATCTTGAAAGAGTAATTCACCCTGAAGCATGAATATGCCACATCAAGTCTAACTACAAGTGACTTATTCAGGAATCAGAAATAGCTTGGCTTGTGGGTTATTACATACAAATGCAACATAAAATCAACTTGATTTAAATTATACACAAAGCTACAAAAACAGAGCCCTCCCTGCAATTACTTTGTATGTGAAATATACTCCCTACACTCTCAACTAACCATCTATAACCAAGCTTGTCAAAAATCCCATTTTAATAAGAAAATATATATCAGGAAATTTGCACAGTTCTCCTTAAAATGTAATTTTTGAAAAATGCCTGCCTCATCTCTGCTTCTGTCCTGTAGCCTAATATAACAGTATTATTTACACCAGAATAGACAATTCCTGCTTTTCAAGTAGGATTGCAATATCATAGAAAGTCTGTTAACGTTTATATGTTCCCAGGTGAATTTAAATACACGTGAAAGATGTTTGTGAGTTAATTTAAGCACCCTTTTGTTTGGTCACATTTTCACCTATTTACCATACTTAGTCTAAGAGGGAAGAATAAAAGGACTAGCTTTATTAGTCTTTTCTGCAATTCAGGAAAGAGTTTTCTTATTTAGTTAATATACTTCCCATCTCACTGTTACAGTAACTCTGGACTATTATACTACTATATACTACTATAGCCTAGACGGCTATTATATTACTATATAGGGACACGGTGGCTCAGTGGCTAAGACGCTGAGCTTGTCGATCAGAAAGGTTTTTATACTGGAAGAGGCAAAAAAGTAAGGGCGAAAGTTGTTGGATATAATAGGGAAATATGGTGAAGTGGCAGGGTTGAAAATAAAGACAAGACAAAGATAATTGTGAAAAATTGTACAGAAAAACAAAAGAGAGAGATAGAAGAAGAGTTAGGAATTCAGATTGTCAAAAAAATGAGATATTTGGAGGTTTATTTGACAACAAAAAGCACTACAATTAGGAAAGATAATTATGATAAGTTAGTAAACCAGATCAAGGTGGATCTAGAAAAATGGAAGAATTTGTAACTTTCCTTGTTGTGGTGAATAGCGATGGTAAAGATGAACATATTGCCAAGGTTTTTATATTTGTTCCAGAAAAATATTTGTTCCATGGTATCAAGAAAATTGGAGAAAAAGTACTTTGGTGAACTTAATAGAATTATTGCAAAATAATTTGGCAGGGGGGAAAAGCAAGAATTAAGATAAAATTACTGCAAGATGAGAGAGTAAGGGGAGGCTTTGGTTTACCTGACTGGATGAAGGAATGGATACAACTGAGAAATGTAAGATTGTTAATTTGGAAGGACATGATTTGCAGACAGGTTGGCATACATTTTTATGGTACCAAGGGGGTAAAGCACATGGTTATTTCCAGAGTCACATGGTAAGAAATACATTGTTGTTGACATGGGAGAAAAGAACAACATTATTTGAAAACACTGGTATGGCTCTCATCAATAGAAGCAATTATACACTCTAATCTTGTAGATTTAACTAAAATTCTTAGATACAAAGATATTTTAAATGAAAAGGGAGAACTCAAAAGAAAACAAGAGTTGATGGAAGTGGGTATTGATATGACATGGTATTCACAATTGCAGATACAATCCAGATATGAAAAAGATGCTAAACAATATGATTTTTACAGGAAGCTTACTGAACTAGATGAGATATTAATGGGAAAAGATGAAAAATTGATAACAAAGTTATATGACTACTTATTAAGGTTTCAGTTGGTGGAGGAACAAGTGAAAGAAACTATGATAGCATGGACACAAAATTTTGGATATAATATTGAATTAGAGAAATGGGAAGAACTTTGGGGAAAAAATATGGTTTGACAATGTCAACAGCATACAATATAAGACGTTTTACAGGTGGCACTTTGATCCCATGAGGCTGGTGAAGATGTTTAAAAATAAATCTAGCAAATGCTGGAAATGTCATCAGGACCCAGGATTGTATTACCATATGTGGTGGACTTGTTCAGAGGCAAAAAAAATACTGGTTAAAAATACGTGAATGGTTTGAAAAGATGACACTACAGTATATAGAAATGAAACCAGAAATATTTCTCTTAGGGATTATACCAGAAACATTCAGTAAGTAAGATATATATTTGATGGTATATATTTTGACTACTGCGAGGATTGCATTTGCACAACAATGGAAAGGTTTAAATATTCCAAGTGAAGATGATGTAATAGATAGATATGGGGAAATATGATTAAATAGAAAATATTGAAAACATTGAGTAGGTAACCAACTATGAGTGACATGATTTATTAGGTAATATGTCTATTTGAAAATTAAGATTGTAGATTGTATTATTATTATATTATTGATTATTGAGTCAAAGGTTTGGATGCACACACTACTTTGTAACCCGACTGATATGATGTTTGATGATGTTTAATGATGTTGTTTGTAACTGAAAATAAAATAAAAAATTTGAAACAACAAAAAAAGAAAGGTCAACAATTCGGCAGTTCGAATCCCTAGCACCGCATAATGGAGTGAGCTCCAGTTATTTGTCCTAGCTTCTGCCAACCTAGCAGTTCAAAAGCATGTAAAAAAAATGCAAGTAGAAAAATAGGGACAACCTTTGGTGGGAAGGTAACAGTGTTCCGTGCACCTTTGGTATGCAATCATGCTGGCCACATTACCATGGAGACGTCTTCAGACAGCGCTAGCTCTTTGGCTTTGTAATGGAGATGAGTACCGTCCCCTAGAGTTGGGAATGATTAGCAAGTATGTGTGAGGAGAACCTACTTTATATACTACTATATACATATATACCATTGTATATGATATGTTTTAAAATAGTGACTTTCCAGTTAGAAAATAAGTGTTTATAAAATACAAATAAAAACACAAACACTTTCTGAGTTTCACTTCCATTTATTGGAAACTATATGTGCCATGCGAAGTTGGGGTTACTGCACTGGGAAACCAATTCATAAAAAGTGTTCAGGTTTGCTTTCTTCTGGAGAATGATAATTTAAAATAGAAATATAGAATATTTCTAGCAGAGTTAGTGTTACCAGCTGTTAATTTATGCTTTATTTTGTATGCTGTTGCAAGAAATGGAAGAGGTATTGCTGAGATGTAATTAATGGACAGATTTGGTCACAACAGCTTAGTATCGTTATAAATAATGTGTGAACAGGAGCACTCCAAATGTCTCTGTAATAAATAAATTTTCAATCATTTCTATTAAGCCATCAACAGAAGGACACAAATGGTACGCTCAAGAAATCTTACATCTTTCTTTGAGCACAGCTGTGGAAGGGGAACAACTAGTGTGGTATTAGGTTAAAAGGGCAGGGTTAGGTTCAGGGAGATGCAAGGTGGGGTCCTTGGGGCTCTTTAAGCTTGGTTGTGTTCTTGCAGATATTTCATTATCTAACTAGGTAACATCACCAGATGATGTTATCTAGTTGGGTCTGCAAGAAAATAATAAATCTCAGAAATACTGATGATTCCACAGTTCAATCCTGAGCTATAAATATTCTCTTCTGTAAGTTCAAGACTGCTCTTCATAATGGATGCTTATAGCGACTTTGGGCAGGGGTGGGCTGCTGGGGGTTCGAATGGGTTCAGGTGACCTTCTTGCAAAGGGTCTGCCCA
>JANHGC010002312.1:156922-173382 GCA_027560395.1 Boaedon fuliginosus | reverse complement strand
TCCAGGAGCTCCCACCGTGGCATTCGGAGGTGATGTTCTTGTGGATGTTATTTCTATGGACGGCATTGTGTTATTTTTGATGTTTAAGTGTTTTTTTGATCACAGGTTGTGTTGACAATTGTTACCCTGTTACTGTTAATAAAAGGACAAGGAACGGAGTGGTGCTTCCACGTGTCTCAGTTTTAACATTTCCAGGTTGTTTTTTTCTATCTGACCTGTTCGGCTACTACGGTCTGTGACAATCAGGGAGCTCCACCCCTTTTTCAGTCTGTCTTACCTGATGGGAGGGGTGGAGCCCCACTTGCCACCAAGCCCAATGCGGAGCCCACAGAGAATGGAAGTTCACGGTGAGTACCAAACTTCAACATTTTAAAGGGTGAATGTGGATCAGAATAGGAACAAAAAAAGTGGGTAATAATACCCTGATTCCAGAGTAGTAAAATGCAATTGTCTGTGCCATATATGATGGGAGCTAGCTCTTTCTACAAATAAAGGCTGCATTATTCCAGAATTAATGCTCAGTTCTGCTGACTGCAGAGTCTTTCCAAATAATAGATGTGCAACAATGCAAACTGCAACAACCCAACCCTGACAGTGAAAGAAATTACTTCGCGAGTCAGGCCACTGTCTGTTTAATCCAGCACCCCTGCATTTGTTCCTAACTTTGGATGTTTGCAAATCATACTGCTTCAGAATATGGATGCTCTGGGGGACTAGGCTGTCTGTCAACCCCTGACCAATCTGTTCTTCAAGAATACAAACATAACATATGGGAAATTAATTGCGATAGAAACGAGATTACAGGCAGTCCTTGAGTTAGGACCACAATTGGGCCCTTAATTTCCTTCATAGATTGTTGCTGTTACAAATTGAGTCAGACCCGATTTGACAGCAATTCATTATGTGAATCATTCAGATTCCCCAATGGATGTTTTTTTGTCAGAAATCAGCAGGTATACCTTTGAAGATTAACATGGGCTTGGGTGGGATTGTACCTTCTTTCCCTGTTTAGTGGCCTCAGGTCATCCTCACTGGTATTTGTTCTCCCTTCTCCTTTCCCCCCAATCCCTCTTTCCTTTTCTCCCTTTGCAACCCGCGGCCGCCTCCATCTCTTGCTTTTTTGTAGTTTCTGCTAGAAAGAAGAAGGAGAACGGATGTGCTTTTATGAGTGTAGTTTATAGAGTGTGTGAGAGCAGGAATGCTCGGTAGATGAAGATCAGAGATCATTTGTTTTTATAAACAGAGAACTGTATTTTACAGGCGATTAATCTTCATTTGTATTTACAAACTCAAGCTACTATTTTGTTCTGGTCTGCTCTTTTTCCCTGAGTTTATATTATGGCAAGTGTATAATTTTTATATTCTTTTCATGCTAGGCAACTATAGGATATCTTTTCTTGAACCTCTAGGCGCCTCTCGCCTTTATTATTTAATTTGTGTTTAAATTGGAAAGGACCATCAAACAAAGTGAGGCTTGTTCCTGAACCAAGAAGCATTCCAGAAAAGGAAAGGAAAGTTCAGAGCTTTGCTTAAGGGAAATATTATTTCTGCTTATTTCTTTTGTGCAATGAGTGTTTCTCCCTTCTTATATGAGTGGTAAATTCTCTCATTGTTCATCTTCTGTGAAATGAGATTTAAAAAAAAAAATCGTTTTAAGAAGGGATACGATTTGGTGGAATCTATTTTAATTCACACATATCCTAAACCTGCCCCTGCCAGGATTAATCTAAACCCAATATACAATCCAACTTTTAATTACATTTTCTCGAGCTCTTTTTTAAAAGTTTGAATCTTGCCTTTAAACCAAGTTCCCAAGGTTGTGTGCTTATATACATTCATTCATTTATTTGTTGGTTTCATGTTTCATACACTCAGTAAAAATAAGAGCCTGTTCTTAAATTGCGCTCTAGAATTTAGTTGGGACTGTTATACCAGTTTTTCTACTGTGCCTCAATCTGTCTGCCTGAGCTCCTCAACTCTGTCTCGGTAGAGTTCCTTAGGCTCATGGTCCTGGAGAACTTCAGACTTCTTTCCTTGGATGTGGGGTCTAAGATGGCTTAAAAGAGCCATTACGACAGCCATGGGCCTATCCCAGGTCACCCATCCTCAACATGAGGCAGTGGTCACATGTCTCATTTGTTTTTACTGACAAACACTGGCAGTGTGATCTGGAATTGAGGGTAGCTCTCTATGGCTCCTCTGTCATGGTCAGATCAAGCTATGTCTCTATGGCACTGTGGGCAGGCCCTATTACCCAGTAACTGATGAAACCAGAAGAGTTCCAGAAATTGCTAGGGTTTGTTCCTGATGGAAAGTTCTCCATCCATACTGCATGCCATTAGGTAGCCTTGTTTTGGATGATCTGCTGTGCAAGGAGGACTCAAGAGGTTTGTCTGCAAGGCCATGCTGAAGAATTTTCGCAGCATCTATTGGACAAAATAGCTCAGAGATTTGTGCCCAGTTAAATGCCAGCATTGGTGCAGATCCTGTGGAAATGCCTTGGCCACCGTCTTGCCTTGTTATCTGGGAATGGTTTGAACCTGTTGACTAAAAACTGGGAGATTGGTCCTGCCTTAGGTACAAAGCCAGCTGGGTGAACTTGGGCCAGCCACCTTTTCTCAGCTCTAGGAAGAAGGCAAGGCCAAACCACTTCTGAAAAATCTTGACAAAAGAACTGCAGGCCCTTGTTGAGGTAATCACCAAGAATCAAACAAACAAAACCCCCACAACCTGATATTGCGATCTTGTTTCTATTTAGTGATTTATGAATAATATTTTAATCTTTGGCGTCATGCTGCCCAGAGTCACATTTGTAGATGGGTGGAAATGTAAATTAGATGAGAGAGAGAGAGAGAGAGAGAGAGAGACAGAGAGAGAGAGAGAGAGAGAGAGAGAGAGAGAGAAACAGACGGACAAACAATAGAAATAAGTAAGTATGAAGATAGATTGGTAGGGCAGAAGGGAGGATAGGTAGATAGCTCGCTCTTTGGAAAGGTCCTTCTTATTTTTTCAGAATTTAATTAACAATATCTCTTGTTTTGATGTTTTAGGTATGAGCTATTGCTGGAAACTGCTGTCATCATTCCCAATAATCATGGCTGCAGTCATCAATTCATCGTTTTTGAGTTTTAAAGATGGTCATATTGTTCTGCCTTCTGAAGCCAATGGAACTTTGCTGTTTATCATGCTGGGGAAAGTATTTCTCAATTTTTTTCTATTGCAAGTCAGAAAACACAGTCATCACCAGAGTTTTATGAGCCATTTCTGCGTTTCACTAGCTATCTTTGACTTGATACTTCTGGGGATGATGACTCTCATTTTCTGTAACCGGAATATTTTGATTGGGGAGATTAGATTTACTGAGTATCACATCTGTCTTTTGCCTCAGATTACCTCCTTCGTCTATGGAATTTTACATTATCCAGTTTTTTTGATAGCTGGCTTGGATTATTGCCTCACAATAACCCACACTTCCAAATATCAGAACAAATGTTGGAAATTACTGTACACAGTTGCTGTGATACTGACGTGGATTTCTGTGCTTGGTTATGTTCTGAATCTTGGGAACAGTTCTTCATGGCTGAACATAAATAATTACAATTATGGACATCAGTGTCCTTTCTACATTAGCAGCCAAACTTACTGGCTCTCGCTTGGTATGTTGTCTATAATATGCTTGGTTCTTGTTTTCTGTTGGTCAGAAATTATAAGTATGGTGCAATCCACTAAGCTGATCTCCTTTGAGAGAGACATCGTTCTGTTATTTCCTTATGAACTTGAGGGCAGTTCCAGAGATCGTTCAAAACCTCTTTTGACAAGACTTCTGATCAGCTTTATGGGGACTTGGACACCATTCATTATGCTCCAAATGCTTATTGTGTTACTTAATGCAGAGATTCCTGCCCACATTGAGATGAATGTCCCCTGGCTTTGTTTTGTCAACAGCTTTCTTATTGGGATTGCATGTTGGGTGAGAGGCCAAGATATTGTGTTTCCTGAAGATTCTTGGGATGTGGACCCGTTTGTCAGCTGGAAATATTGCTTTACACCTTTCAGCGTTCAAAACACCGATAAAGCTGTACAGCTGGACAGCAAAATCATAATCTGTTAATGAACTACCATAGGATAATATTGACTGGATTGGACTCAGCGGAGAAGGCTGCAAGTTAAGTTTATGAACTACAGGAGAGGAGGAACATCAAATGAGATATTGGTTGAACATTTCTCAAGTTCTGCGTGTGTAGGAACATGGCAGTATAAAAGAATACTATGTGTTTTCCAAGTTGAATTTCCAGTATGGGTTGTTATTTCAAAATAAAGTAACTGAGTATTTACTATGTTGCTATTGATTGATGGATTGTGTGCCATCAACTAGTTTTTGATTCCTAGCAATCACAAACAGATTTTTTTCATGAACCATGTTGCTGTAAGAATTCAACATTAACCAAAGATGTAACCCAACAAGTATCAAGTCCTTATTTGAGAATGATTACCTCACATGGTTGCTGTTGTATAAATAAAAATGGAGGTCTCCATCTAAGCTAGGAAGGAAATGAAGGTTGGTAGGTAGGTTTGGGGTATGCTGTATTTTCAATATATGATAATTTAAATGAGTACCTTAGAATTGATTTATTTATTTTGAATGTATTAGCCACCAACTCCAATGGAGTCCTTCAAAGAGTAAAACTAAATGACAACAAACTGAAAGACAGCAGCTTCTAATTAATTAAAAAACAGAACAGGAATCTTCTCCTGATACAAAATGCATATCAGACATGAATCCATCTTTGCTGCTACTGCTTGCATTGCAGAAAGGCACACACTGGCTCCAGGAATTCTGGGAGTTGAGGTTCACAGGTCATAAAGTTGCCATAGTTGCCTGACTACACCAGATAGACCCATTTTCTGAAATAGCCCAACTACCAATTCACAGACATTCCATAGCTGTGAATTGTTAGACAACTTAATAGGTGGCTAAACATGTTGTTCCAAGCACCCATCTATCCTCACTTAATTCAGCCCACCCATATTACATTTGTTCCTCCCACTGGCAGGTGACACTTGGTATGAGGAGAAAGAGAGCCAGACGAATACCTCAAAGCCTTTAAAAAAAAAACTTGTTGCATATTAAAACGTGAGGTCGCACAGGGTGGGCCTCTTCTGGATACCATTGGCCAGGCAGGAGGGCCTTTTCCACAGCGGCCCCAGCCCTCTGGAACAATCTACCTCCGGAGCTCCGGAGTGTCCCAGACTTGAGATTCTTCCACCGAGCACCGAAGACCTGGCTCTTCCGGTGGGGCGGATTAGTGTGATCCACTGAAATTTCAGTAATTTTAAGGGGTTTTTTAATGTCTTAATTGTTTATTAATGTTTTAATGTTTTTATGGTTGTCTTTTTATTGTTGTGAGCCTCTCTGAGTCTTACGGGATTGGGCAGCTTACAAATTTGATTTAAATAAATAAATAAATGAAACAGAAAGGACAGCACCAGACATCAATTTTTGGCCTCAATACTATGGCAGAACACAGCTGGGACTATAAATTGTATGCCATTATATATTTTCCTATCCTATAAAGGACGATGGATGAAGTTTAACACCTTTATCTATCTAGGACCACAGCAACAAACAGATACAAATAGCCCTTGACTAAAACCATTCATTTAGTAACCGTTTGAAGTTACAACAGTATTGAAAAAAAAATAACATGACCATTTTTCACACGACTGTTGCAGCATCCCCATGGTCACGTGATCAAAATTCAGATGCTTATTAACGGGTTCCTATTTATGAGGGTAGCACTGTTCCGGGATCATTGATCCCCTTTTGCGACCTCCTGACAAGCAAAGTCAATGGGGAACCAGATTCACTTAATCCTGTTACTAATTTAACAAATGCACTTAACAACTGTGGTAAGAAAGCTCACACGAGGGGGGGGATTGGACAAGATGACCTATAAGGTCCCTTCCAACTCTTGTTAATCTGTATACAATTGAGCAAGACTCTGTTAACAAATGTTTCACTTAGGAACATACATTTTGGGGTCACGTTTGGTCCTAAGTCTAGGACTGCCCGTATTTTGGTCTGAAGGATATTCTTTTAATCTCTTCCACCATCGTTACATATTAGTATGTTACAATTTTAGTATGTTTATACAAAATGTGTTTTAAAATGTTGGAAGCCGCCTCAAGTTCCCCTTGACCAGGGGAGAGAGGCGGGGTATAAATCGGAATAAATAAATACATAAATACATAAATAAATACATAAATAAATAAATAAGTATTATATGACTTAAGCCATGCCCACACAGCCATTGGTTTCATGTCTTTATTTCATGCTGTTAGATTTCCATGGCCTTCATTACTTTTTCCTGGGGCTTAGATAGTTGGAGAAGGATGGAGAAGAAACGGCATGCAGAGGACCAGTGGGGATGCTGGAAAATTGGTGTCCTGGTTTGTGGCCAGAGAAGGAAATCTCTTTCCCAAGGATTAAACAAAACGAATTCTCACAAATGGAAAAATACCACCCTCACGCCCAGCAAAAACGTCTTCAGTTTCTCAAGTTGGGATAGGCATGGAAGTTCCCCTTGACCGGAAAAGAGAGGCGGGGTATAAATCTAAATAAATAAATAAATTCCCCCTGTCATAGAGCAATGTCCTGGTTTCTTTTTGATTTCCCAAAAGTACTCCAAAGCACAGAGGGCAGTGAATGGAGTATCTGTATGCGATGTTTTAAGGCCGTTGTCCTTTGCTATGACTACATAGCAGATGCGAGAGGCGGCGCAATGCCAGGTAAAATATTCAGGTGCTTTAAAGTGTTCCAGATATAGTCTAGCACTATGCTTTACGTTGTCCTTTGAGAAGCACATGTGAAGTGCGTTGCAAAAGGAGATGCCAGAATGCACTGCTTTTATTTCAGTAGCCTCACCTCTGTTTCAACAAAGACCCCAGCAAAAAGCCAACGCGACCTGTGCTCCTCTTTTATTCTTCTGTTATTCTGTGACAACTTTGAAGAAAGAACACGCACACTTATCGTATTACCCAAGCGAACATAATTCTAGATGGTAGAGAGATAAAATTCTTGCAAGATTTCCGTTTGGAAGTAAAGGGGTTCAGCTTCTGAAAAACAAAGATTTCTTCAACTGATATTCTGCCACAGCACACATTTCTAAGATTCCTCCAAATTATTGTGGACAAAG
This sequence comes from Boaedon fuliginosus, assembly GCA_027560395.1. Taxonomy (NCBI): domain Eukaryota; kingdom Metazoa; phylum Chordata; class Lepidosauria; order Squamata; family Lamprophiidae; genus Boaedon; species Boaedon fuliginosus. Next base: position 166,186 of record JANHGC010002312.1, on the reverse strand, counting down.
TCTTGGATCAGCTGGCTCAGTTCCTAAGATGACTTGAAAGAAATCACAGGAGCTTTTCCTGGCAATACAATATATCCTTATTTATTCCCCTCACCCCCCGTGTTCTTCTGACATTACCAAATGACAGAGAAGAGGCGAGTCTCCCACCCAAAGAATTGAAAAATGAGTGGCCATTATTGACTACAAGAAACCATTATCATGGCTGGCTGAGGAATTCTGGGAGTTGAAGTCCAGAAGTCTTTAAAGTTGGACATCCCTGCCCTACAGTAAACTCATTGGAATTCCAAGCGGCAATACTCTTCATTAATGGAACTTTCTGGAAGCATTTCTGCCATAAAACAACTATCTCTTTATAAAATTGTTATTGAAAATATTTAGATGGATAAAAGATAAACATGAAAATACATAAAGTAAAAAGATAAAAGAAAGTAATACAATTAAAAAAGGAATAATTACAGATTTAATATTCTTTGGAGCTAATACAAATAGTTATCCCTTATTCCTTTTACAAATTACATTAAAGTTTCCTTGTTTTCTATATTCAACTCATTTTTCAATCAGCAAACCCACAAATAACCATTTCCCCCTCATTTTGACCAAAAACTTTGTAAAGGTTTCCAGTTTGTTTTTATAAAAGTACTTTTACTTCTGACCAAACAGGTCAGTTTTGCTAGTTATATATATAAAAAAGAGGTGTGGGTTTGTATGTGCTCTATACAAACTTGCACCCCTGCACCAATCTGGCCCAAATTTCACATATATGTTCCTTAGGGTTGTGAAATCAGCACAGGGGGTTCCCCAAATTCTTTGCCCCCTCTTTGGCCTCAAAAAAGGGGGCAAAGGGGACCCCACAACAACAAAAAAAACAGGAAAAAATCTGCACTGCATGCGCAAACAACCTCTAGTATGCATGTCCTGCAAGAAGCGCACCACCCAACTCGCAAAATGCCTGCCTGCTTTTTCCTCAAGTTGATCCGCTCGCTTTCCATTCACTGCTCCTCAGCTGTAGCTAGCCACACCACACAGCCTTCTGACTTCCAACAGGATGGCAGTAATCTGCCTGTGCTCCTCTGACCTCAAGCGCCTCAGCTTCCCTGCAAGGTCTCCCGCAGTGCCAGCAGCCCTGCCCTCCACCCTGCAGGGGACCTCAGTCACTTCAGCATGGAGGAGACGGCCCGCTGCTGCTGCTGCTGCGCCTAACAGCAGAGCCCGCCCGCATGCCCGCACAAGAGCGGAGCCCGGCCACCCATGTTTGGCTCCCTCCAGCCAGTCGACAAGTTGCCGCCTCATCCACACCACCCAGCAACACTTGGCTGCTGGGTACTCGAAGCCAGCCGGCCGTGAGATACGCCCACTGCCTGCCGCGGACACAAACGCCAGCCACCATGCCACTGCATTTAATTTGTTGGGGCAGAGCTAGCTGTCTTTTTGTGCTGTTCATGCTGTCCGTGCACATGTGAAACTACACTCCACTAAGCCCTGCCTTGGCCAGTTGAGCCCTGCCAGGCCAATGCCAGAAAATTTAAGGCTCCCCCGTGTTGGTCTTTCAGTGTAGAGATCAAGCCCTGCTCTCCTTTCGCTTCGGAACCCCCCCGCCTTCACCTATGGAGGGTGAATAACAGGGACCAACGTACACCGTGGAAGGGGAACAGTGAATAACACGAACAGTACAAGGGAACAAGAGAAGGAGAGGCAGGGGACATTACATGATGAACAGCAGGAGGGAAGGAGGAGGAAGGAAGGAGAGGAGGAAGAACAGGGAGGTTGAAGGGGACAGTCAAGAACATCAGTAAGAGGAAGAAGGAAGATAGGAAGGAGGGTGAGAGGATAAGATGATGAAGAGGATGGACAATAGAAAAAGGAGGGAAATAACATGAGAACGAGGAGGGGGAACATAATGAGGAAGAGGAGGAGGAAACAACATGAGGAACAGGACCAGGGGGAACAAGATTAACAGGAAGAGGAAGAACAGGGTGAGGTGCAAGAACAGTATTAGGAGAAGGAGGGAAGAGGAGAAGGAAGAAGAACAGCAGGGGGAGGAGGGAACAGCCAGGAACAATATATTTCTTCTTTTTAAAAAAATCTAGTAAGGCAGGATAAGCAGCTAGTTTTCTATAAAGCAATTATCTCATTATGTTAACTAGAATTTCTTTAACCTTTTGATCGGTAGCTTGACTTCACCAATGATTTGCTTTGCAAATATGATTGTGATGTTCCTTGCTTGTGTTATGTATGGACAGAAATCTAATTTTCATACCTGTACATCATTAAGGAAAAGCTCAATATTCAAGCAGATTGGCTGAGTAGAGGAACGTAGCCAAGGGAGATATTGTCTCTAAATCCTGTTTTCTTCCAGGACATAGTTGGGAATTGGGTCCCTGTCCAATGTGTTTGCAGTAAAAGACAGATCAATACTGATTTTAAGAAATAACAATTCAGATGCAAATACTATTGTTACTGTATGGAGGGATGTGAGAAACGCCCTCACCAATTAGAAATTGGACAGAGTCATTAAGTGAAGCAGTAAACAGTTTATTGTAATATATGTTCTTGCAAGAGTGAGTAGCTAGCGAAGTAGGTACATCATGATAAATTTTACTTGTATTTTATCCCTGTCTCCGTATGCATAGTCCCTCCCTTGCCTCTCCATTGGCTGAGTACTACAAGGTTTACAACCTATCCAAGGGGCGTTAATAGCCCTACGTGAATCTCCACCTGTTTGCAGCTTTAAGTGCCCCTTCCCCTTATTTATTTATTCTTTCTTTTTTTAGCATAGCCTTCTGCTTAACTTTAGGCAGCTGTAACACTTTTTGACCGCAGGTCTAGCTTTGGCTAGAGCTTCCTGTCAACTATTTATATAAATCTAAGAAGAGAAGGATTACCTGATAATGCTCTTAGTCTGTATATCTTTTTCTATAAGCTGTTGTGGCTAAGCTGTGCAGAGCTATGGAAGCTTCCTGTCAATTTAGTTTTCACCCTTTCCTGTATACTTTTAGCCACATCAGCTCCTGGGTGCATTCCTAAAGGTCAGCCTGGCGTGACTAATGCAGAAACAACAGCGTACTATTTTCCAGAAGGGATGAGCTTTAACGTATTCCTGTGCTTTTCTATGCTGCCTCCTCTTTTTAGGGAACGCGAGGTGTGGTGGCGCAGTTGTTAGAATGTAGTATTTAAGGCTAATTCTGCCGACTGCCAGCAGTTCGATTCGGACTACCTCAAGGTTGACTCAGCCTTCCACCCTTTCAAAGTCGGTAAAATGAGGACCCAAATTGTTGGGGGCAACATGCTGATTCTGTAAACGCTTAGTAAAGCACTATGAAGCAGTACAGTATATACAGGAAGTCCTAAGTGCTATTGCTTTTGCTATTCAAGATCTACAGCCACCACACGGTGGGGACAGCCCATTTTCCCAAGGTTTGATTACCAAATTGGCAGATTTCAGTGCAAGACCTATTCAAGTCATTTCCATGTCTGGGTGGATTTCATGAGGATCAATTATACATTCTGGTCTACAATGGCTTTGTATTTGAACAAGGATTATTGCCAGCATTGAAATCATCCCAAGTTATGGTTTTTCAACCATCTTAGCTGTCTTCAAGTTAGTTTGGGAGGTTTTAGATGAGAGAGCAAGAACTACGGTAGAAGGTGGTCCCAGTTAGAAACTGTGTTTCAAAGAATCTTAGCATTTTGTAGATAGCTGTGCATATGAATCATGTGGGCATGTGAAGGATTCCTATTTTCTAACTTAACGCAAGGTTTCCTTTCCTATGCCTCCTCATCTCTTCCTTAAGTAGCAGATTCATACAAGGCGACCTATCAGGACATTGAGGATGCTGAAAAACCCTTCAAGTTCCCAGACCTGAATCTTCTTAGGAAAACTTACTTAAAAAGCCATACTTTGCAAGTTTTAGTACAAGCCAGGAGGCTCTAGAACTAACAATCTCTATGGAGATTCTCAGTCATCCAGGTCATGGTTGTCCCAAAAGTGCTTTTTTGAAAGGAAACTGCACTGTTTTTTTCTTGAACATGTTTCGCTTCTCATCTAAGAAGCTTCTTTTTATTTTATTTTTATTTATTTATTACATTTTTATGCTGCCCAATTCCCGAAGGACTCAGGGCGGCTTACAACATGGATAGCAATGGCACACAGATTTTATATACTGCTTAATAGAGCTTTACAACACTCTCCAAGCAGTTACAGTCAGCTTATTGCCACCAACAATCGGAGTCCTCATTTCACCAACCTTAGAAAGGATGGGAGGCTGAGTCAACCTTGAGCTCAGTGGGATTTGATCTGACAACCTGCTGAACAAGTCAGCAGAGACTGCAGTGCTGCATTTAAACACTGCGCCACCAAGGCTCTTCTTCAGCTGTGACCAAGCTTTTTGGATGAGAAGCGAAGCAAAACAGCTTAAAACCAAAAACAAAAAAACACTTTTGGGATCACGTTTGCTTAGTGAAGAAGGAATTCGTATTTCTTTTGTTCCAATTCTCAGCCTTAATCTCTTAAGGAAGACATTTCCACTGAGACCAGGTGATCATGTCATTGCATTTTATCTGAATTCCATGTAGACTCAAGAAATTGTTGGCGTTGAGAGGGGAACCACAAATAAGGGCTCAGGGATATTATTGCCTAGATTTTTTGTGCAGCATGGCAGTTTGCAGAACCAAGAGTGATCTTTATTGTAACTCTAATGGGATCGAGCCAACAAATGTATGACTTTATCAAATCAACTCTCACGCTTCCCTCAAATGTCACAGCATTCTTGGTCTGAGTGCATCTGGAACTTCTAGTTAACTAGAACCTCTACCAAGTAGCTACATTATGGTGTCTTCCATTTTTACTCAGCATTGTAAAACAGAGGTAATCCTCGTTTAGCTCTCACAATTGGGACCCGCAATTCGGCAACTAAACAAAGCAGGAGTTAAGTAAAACTGTGATTGTCCTTACCGTCTTACTTCAGGTTTCCTTGCTTTACAGACCTGTGAAAGTTGTAAATACAAGGATTGGTTTCTTAGTTAATTTTTCATCACCATCTGTTCCGAGGCAGTCATTAAATAAGGACTACTTTTAGATATTTATTTTTCCTGTAGAAGCTTCCACAGGGAGCCTAACCAATATTGCTCTTAAACATTCCTTTACTGCCTACTTCATCCCCCAACAAACTGCTGATAAGATACGGTGTAGTCTTGTTTTAGCCACTGTGTGTTGCCAGCAATCACAGCTCTAACATGCATTTCCCCACTGTGGTTTGGAGGGTGACGGCTATGTAGGATATTTGCCTGGTAAGGATATTTGATAGGGATGCCTCTACTTGTTTATCTAAGTGTAAGCACCTGGTTATGACAGAATTGGGACCAGGATTGTCATTAAGTGATGCAGCTGTAGAGCACAACATCATGTGATCACATAGCTTAGCAACAGAAATCAATTTTATGGGAGAAAACTACTATGAAATGTATTTACACCTATCTAGTCTTTTAAAATTCAGCATTATTGTAAATTATTTAAGCTCACTGTTGAAGTTCCCAAGGCAGCAGATTGTATACTGAACAACATACTTGGTTGCTGTTTTATTTCTGAAATGTGAAAAAAGAGAGTCCAATAAACAAAGGAGACAAATCAAAGTCAGTTTTTATTTCTGAAGCTGTGTATTCACAATTTTAATGTAAAATTGAAATATAAACCAACTTGATGATACTGTCAGTAATCTCACAGAAAGCAATATTACCACATAAAAATGTCCAATAAAAAAGAAGTGTGCTGATAACAAAGGTGCAATTACAAGCAAATTGAAGCAGCAATAGTATAAGGTGCTTTGATTTTTCTTTTATATAATCAGTTTATCAACAGACAGATTAATAACAAATAAATTTTACACCACTTTTACGGAGCATAACAAATATGAGAATCTAAAATTCATCCACATGCTATACATGTATGTATGTATATCTGTATTCATACATACAAGATACATATAGCTTAAACTTTACCTCATTTGTTGTGTGGCATTTTTCTTTTATGTTAAAAATTATTCAGCTTCATTTGGAAGAAGCAGTAATTAAAAACAACTCAACACTGGGAAAAAAGTCCAAATTCCAAATTAGTGCCACACTTATTCAAAAATCTAAATATTCCATGATACAGAGAAAGCGTATCTTTATAATCTCATATTAATTTATTTGGGAATATCCTCCGTTCTCCCTCATTCTCAAACAGAGGAGCTCATTTCTAACAGATTCTTCTCTTTATTTGTTTTTACATATACTGCATTTACCTGATAGGAAAGAGGTTTTCCCCTGTAAATTGTGACTGTATGATTTTTTTTGGGAGGGGGGAAGGGACTTCATCATAAATTAGCTACAAATAGAAGATACTGTTGGAAAGGGACTACTGGATAACCCTGATGGACAGAGGCCTGCAGGGCTGCTTTGAAATTAAAATCAGCTATGCTGATCAACTTGCACATTGCTTATTGCTTGCCAGGTTGAACTTAATTGGACTTCCCCACCCTGGGCAGATATAGTATCGCTTCCTATCCATCCAACATGGTTTCCACCTTTCTCTTCCCGTATTTCCCAGTGTAGTTCTCCTTTTTGCTCATCCAAATAGCATTTGTAGCAAACGGGGGGTCACCACTGAAAGTGGTCATTATATATTTGGGTCCTCATATCTCATGCAAGTATGTTAAAGCTGCAGCATTTGGGTGATGATGTCATGCATGTTTCATTGCCCTGCTCCCCTCCTGGAGGTATAGCTTCACCCCATTTACTGCCTCAGTGGCATTACAGGACCTTACTGCTTTTCCTGGAATGACAGAAGGGTTGCAGCACTGCATGCTCCTTTTGGGTGTGCGCACAACCACAAATGACCGGGCAATGCTGCTTTTGTCATTCAGAACATCCTCTCCGAAGCTCCTATATTACTTCCTTTTGCTGTTTCTGATGGAAAAGGGGGGGAAACTATCTTGCATCTTTGCCTCTGTGTACTTGTGTAGATGTATAAGAACAATTGGTTTAGTTAGATTGGGGAGCAATTGAATTTATAAGTGTACTTTCATAGAATATTAATCTTAATCTACAGCTATTAATTCAATATCAATGTATTTTTCTGCCTTTTGCTGGTGTGTGATTTCTGACTATCGTACGTACATATATACATACATATATGGACACACATGTACAAGTAGCCAAACTCACAGGCTTGAAAGAAGGAAATATCCTGAATTGGATTTCATACGGAAGTTGCCAAGGCTGATGCTTCCCCAGTTATCTCTCCAGAGGTCAGCTCGGAGGAAGATGAACCAGTTCCAGGCATGTCTGGAGGGGAGTTGGTTAATGGCTCCAAGCAACAGTCTGAGAGGGATTTGGTTCAAACACAGCTGTAGCAGGACAGCCCAGAGGCTTCAGGTGGAGAAAGCATGCAGCTGGAGCCAGACAGTGATGAGGAAGAGGAACTGCCTGCTGCAACTGATCCAAGAACAGGAGGGCAGAGAAAAGGCAGGAGGAGAGAATGCCAGCCACATTACTCGCGAGGAGAAAGCCTCGTCCTTCTTGATGGGCTGCACCAGAAGCTGGCTATTTAACACAACAGATAGATGGAAATGATGCTGAGAACAATGTGTTCCTTTCCCAGATATATATTTTCTGGTCGTCGTGATTCTTGCCTCCCTTTGGATTGATACCGTGCCTTGACTTGGATTGTGCCTTGTGAATGCTGGGCTTTCTTTGCCTCATGAACCTTCTCGTATTGTGGATTTAATTTTGTCTGGTGGGTTTATTTTGATTGGGAAACTTGCCTTGTGACCTCATTGGCCATTACTCTGTGGGCTAGCACTGGTCTGCTTGTGGCTGGACTTAATTGGGACAGTTCTGGGTTTTTGGTGAAGGGAGTTTCAGGAGAATATTAATAAACCCACTAAACCACAGTTACGTGTGTGTGTGTGTGTGTGTGTGTAACCGGGACAGCACAATTACCTACTCTGTTTTTAGGAGGAAAATTAAAATCAGGCAAATCTTCCTTTCAGGTAAACACAGTACTAAAGAGGGAAGAGTGACCCCCCAAAACAAACAAACAAAGATGGTAAGAACATATTGGCAAGAATAACTTTGAAGAAAATAAAGTCAAACATGACATACTTAAATAGCTTTTCAAAAACCAGTGCAGTACAAGGGGGGAATATAAATACCTTTTGTTGCAACAAACTGTAACTTTGTCCATTTTGCTGGTCCCTATATTCTTGTTTCATGAACAGAGAAAAGGGAATATAAAATACTAATTTTACAAAATCAGAGACAATAAACCTTTAAAAACACCTAAGGTCACAGGTCAGTTAAACTTGTCCTCTTTTGCAGGACACAGTTCTTAATAAACTTCATAAATTTGACAGTCTTCAAAGTGGTTTAAATATTTATCAAATGAACCCTTATGAAAAAAATTATATTACAAAGGTACTCCAAAAGCATGAAATTTATCAAATGTTATGTAGATCAAACTTCTCTTAATATAAATAATAGCTGATTTTTTTTTTCTTTCTTTAACCATCCAGATTCCAGATACTGATGCCCGGTTAAAAGGTTCACTCCAGTCTTTTATTAAGCTGGAAAATAGCTTAGACCTCGTTAACAAAATAAGGATATAATGAACTTGACTCGGTAAACCATTGTTTGTAAAGGATGAGAAGAAGTTCACATACTCCTCTCTGTCTCCTCAAATTTAAGTGCATTTACTATCATTTCTGAAATAGCTTATGTCTTAAATTACTAGCTGAAACCACAGAAATAGATTGTATTAAAAGGTAGGGGACAATTTATGGAACTCTTACATCCATGTCTGTCAATGCTGGCAACTTGAAGATGTCTGGACTTCAATTCCCAGAATTCTCCACACAGCACGCTGGCTGTGGAATTCTGGGAGTTAAGGCCTGTCATTATTGCAAGTAATTAGTCATGTATTATTTTACTTGTTATACCCTCCATGGCCATAACAAGAAAGTGCCTCCTCCTATCCTCTACCTAGTTTCTTTCCGTCATTGCAACCATTATCAAGCTTGTCATGACTGACACAAAATAGTAACACCTTCAGTAAGGAAAACAAAAATACTTAAGAAATATTTTAGAATAAGGAACTGGTGAAATGCTGCTAAATTTTACAAAAAGAAACATATCATGCAAATATTCCAGGAAGAACATACAGTCAAGCCTCTGACAGGGGCCTCCAACCTTGGCAACTTTAAGCCTGCCGGACTTCAACTCCCAGAATTC
>JANHGC010002312.1:128081-143565 GCA_027560395.1 Boaedon fuliginosus | reverse complement strand
TTTAAGATCGGTGAAACAAACCCAGATTGTTGGGGGCAATAAGCTGACTCTGTAGCTGCTTGGGGAGCATTGTAAATCTCTGATAAGCAGAGTGCTATTGCTATCCATGTTGTAAGCCACCCAGAGCCCTTCGGGAGTTGGGCGGCATAAAATGTAATAAATAAATAAATAAAATAAATTACCAATGTAAGTCTGTTTTATTTTGCTCGTGACATGCAGTCAAATTTTTAGAAAAACCAATCTGCTGCAAATTGTTGGGAGTGCTAGAAAATAGGCTGGCAAAGAACACTTGACATAAACAGCATCAAGTAAGTAACTAGTTTAAACCAAGAAACATTAAATTAAAGTATCAGAAAAATAGGTAATCTATAATGTCTCTGAAAGTGAGGTGAAAGCGAATAGTTGACAAGAGAGAGATAATTCCTCAAAGTAGTTGGGAGTAGGATCAAAAACCAAGAAAAGCAACCTCACTCAAGAGGGTTTTGATAATTTGTGAATTTACACTGAGAATATAAATTCTACAGTTGTATTTGTGGTTTTGAGATATTTGTGTAATTGTTGACTTCTGATCTTACATTCTGATCATTTAGGAAACACTGAATTAGGCTTGACTTCTGGTGATGGCATAGATAAAATGCCCATCATCTTGACTTTTCTGTGGAAATAATTTTAGCTAAGAATAATTCTGCAATTTTTTTGATGCTTTCCATCCACCTTGAATGTTATTTTACCCTCATGTTTGCCAAACGCAGTTGCTCATGAATTACTTTGGTTTAGTTTGTGGGTTTTAAAAATTTAACTCAGGCATTGCTATGTTTTCATTATTCCTGCATTTTTTATGTGCAAACCATCCACAGAAATCGGTAACTCGGTGGATAGAAATATAACAGTAAAGAAAAACGATGAATACTGAATATAAACCCATATTTCTGTAAAGAGAAAATGCCTACAACTTACAAAACTACAGAGTGTTATATTTAAAATTGGGAATCATCCCTGATAAAATCCATTGACATGGTTGACACTGAAACCATAAAAAGACAAAACTAATTATGATGTCATCAATTACCTCTCAAACAAATATATCCTTACTAAGTTTTATTAGAGCTTTGCAAAGCATTAGTAAGGAGGCATTGCCAAACACACTGGGGCAGGAAAAGCTGGTCTCTTTCTTCAAGCATTAAAATAGCTACTCTCTTCAGAAGGCTCTGCACAGCTAAAACAATTACAATGAGCTTTCTGAAGGACACAGTCATTTTAATGCTCCGAGGAATGTGCTTCTCCTGCACAAAATGCTCTATGCCAGTTTGCCTTCAACAGCTCTGCACAGTCCCTATTACAGCCGTGCTTACATTGCTTCAAAATTCTGCTTCCTCAGCAGGAATCCAATGCCAATAAATATTCCAGGTAGCTTTCACTTGTCCATCTTTCACATAATTTTAAAACTAGAAAGAAAGTCATTCACCAGAGGCTTACCACTGGGGTTTCAATAGGTACTGCTTGTTGCACTTGGAGGTTTACTGCAACTGTTTGGGGAGGCGGAAGAGTCTGAAGTGGCAGCTGGACCAAAGCTTCAGCAGCGGGAAGCTCCTCTTCAGAAACTAAGGTATTTTGTACCAAAACCTGATCTTGGGATAAAAGTTCAGGCTGGACTTGCAAAGACGGAACAGGAGGATGATGGGTCATCTGTTGAGGGTGGGCTGGAGTTGATGACAGCTGTGGAGAGGTTGCAAGTGGAGCTGGCGCCGGCTGCAAAGTTGGGTACGGTTGATGAGATGATGGCGATGACATTTGTTGGCTGGGGGACAGTATGGAAGGGTGATCTGCTGAACCCAGGTGGACAACTGGGGAAGGGGACAACTGGGGAGGATGAGCGGAGGACTGTGAGGTTGATTGTGTTGAACTGTCGTCAGCTTGCACTGAGTTATGTTCGGACTGGAGCGCTGAAGATGTTAGTGGATGGGACTGAATAAGAGCCTGGGGGTGGATAATTATACTGGGGGACTGGCTGGGTGAAGTAGCCGGCGGTGGCGATACTACAACAGATTGTTGTGGGGAAGGGGATGGGGTTGGAGAAAGTGGAGGAGGGTGGACATGGACAGGAGTACAGTGCTGGGATGGGGTAATGGCGGGATCTGGAGTCAGAGGATGGCCCTGAAGGGGGGCACAGTGCTGGGAGGGCGTGGCTTCATGGCTGGGAGGCAGCTGGAGTGTGATTGGTTGGACTTGCTGCTGCTGAAAGATTAATTGATGGTGAGAGAGCTTGGAAGGTGGTGAGTGAAGAGAGGGATGCTGATGTTTTAACAGAGAATGAGGTTGCATCGGAGAATATGAGGCTACACAAAAATGGGAAGATTTACAATTAATATTTATTTTAAGAACACAGAAAGCCATTAAAATATGCTTATTTTCAAATAAATATCAATATATAAGTAGGTAAGTCTACCTACTGTTTGCTGTTTAACACCCGTTATATTTAATATGATACTTGAATTTGACAAAGCCTTAAGAGAAAGACGACTGTGATCATGTACAATGAAACTGAAGTTTGTATAAATTTATCCCTAAGATGTTTTGATTTGACTGGTTTTTTAAACAATAATTTGAAATATTTAACACGAGCAGCTTTATCTAAGGATTTCTGCAACTGAATTTCTAAAAAATAAAACACATTCAAAGAAAGAAAAAAAATCTTGTATCTTAAGTGACTTATAATAGATGCCTGGCTTTGAACTTTAACAGCAAGAACTAAATAAATTCCACTTTGTCTTAATTTTATTAAACAATAAAAGAAAGCAATGACTATGATTTTCTGGATCCAATGCAGTGCAAGGAAAATATATGTACTGTGTTATTTATGCTGCTTAATCTCTGCAAGTAGTTCAACAACAATTTTCAGCTAGAACTTTGAATCTAACATTTGATGCCTATTGATTACTGAATTCTGCACTGAAGTCCTAAATTTCTTCTCATCAGTTCAACCGGTTCTGTTAAGAGGCAAAACCTTTTCAAACGTTTATACACAGGGGATTCATTTCTTTCCTTTAAGTCTGTAGAGATTCTCAGTCATCCAGGTCAGAGTTATCCCAAGGATGCTTTTTCAAGAGGCAACTGGACTTCCTTTATTTTTCTTTTGAAGACATTTCGCTCCTCACCCAAGCAGCTTCTTCAGATCTGACAAGACAGTGGGGAATGGAAGGATTTTTATTCCTTGCAGACAGCTGGTCACCCTCTAAAAGGATGCAAATGACCAACTGCCTGCAAGGAATATAAATCCTTCCATTCCCCACTGTCCTGTCAGAGCTGAAGAAGCTTCTTGGGTGAGAAGTGGAATGTCTTCAAAGAAAAATATAAGAAAGTCCAGTTGCCTCTTGAAGAAAGCATCTTTGGGATTTCTTTTCTTTCTTAGCTTTCTTTAACAAATGAAAATACTGTAAATGCTGACTTCCCATATCTAATAATTCAGGTACATCAGATTTCTTCTTTGGGGAGGTCAATGCTCCTAATATCATATAGCTCTCTAGTCAATAACAACATCTGAGATACAGGAGAGAGAGAGAAAAGAGAGCAGAGACTTCAGTTCTCTTAGTCCAAGGGCTTCACATGAAATGAGTTCCCACCAATGAAAAGCATCCTTTAGTTTCGTAGAGATTCAGATTTGTAGCCTAGCCAACATATTATTGGATGCAAACCAACTGACATAATAATGCCTACAAATCAAGGGGTTTTGGTACTTGGTGACTGAGGTGGCAACGAATTGACAAATATTTAAATAAAAGACTTAGTGGTAAAAGAACATGCGTAAAAATTGTAATTGGACTGTCCTACCTGGTGCCATTAACTGATGAATACTTGACGTACGGGTAACAGCTGGAGTTCGAGGCTCGGCATTTGGGCTGTCTCCTTTCCTTTTGCTTTCTAGATCTGACTGGATGGCTTTGGCACCGGTTACAGATTTGCTAGGACACACAGCTAATGTCTGGGGTTGACTGGAGCTTTTGGGCGTTCCATTTTGAGTAGACGACAATACACCCAGCTTCTGACTCCGCAAAGTCAAATTCTGGACCTAAAAAAAAAAAAGGCAAATAAATATTTTTAAAGGTATCTTTTCGTGTAAATACACGCATTCTCTGGGGCTGTGCCCTGCTCTGAGGAACATCAAACCCTCCCAGAGATTTTTGATTGGGTTTGATTCCGTTAACTTTTAGACTTAGAATAACTTTATTGTCACTCTGAATGTACATTAATTGGCATACATTAAAATGAAATTTTGTTGCGTACAGCTCTCCAAGGGTCACCCGTTCCAATATACACTACTTTTCATAAGTCTTAAGTCGTGGCAATCATTTAGGCTAGGAAATTAGGCGAGTTTTGCTGTGATGTGGTTTTTGTTTGTTTTGAGGGCTATTGTTTTAATCAGGGAATCATGGAGAAAATATTGTTAGAAGGGTTTAATCTTGGTACGCTGCCCAGAGTTGCTGTTGTGAGATGAGAAGCTCTATAAATTGTTTATACATACACATATACATACCCCCTCTAGTTGAAAAAAAAAAGTTCTAATATTGAAGTAATTTGGCTATTTTCAATACATGACCGAAAAACAAACCAGGATCAAGTTTCACAATAACAAGAATTGAATATGCACCAAGCCAGTGATATGCCAAATGTTGAAAATAACGAAAGCATTGTCTTAGTTGAGAAAAAGAGTAGAGTCTAAATTAAACTGACAAGCCTTGCATTGGCAGTGGGGAATGGGTTTCAAATACAGGTAGTCCTCGAGTTATGACCACAACTGAGTCTAGCATTTAGGTTGCTAAGTGAGTAATTTTGTTAAGTGAATTTTGCTCCATTAAGTGGTTAAGTGAATCACTGTAGCTGTTAAATTTAGCAACGTGGTTGTTAAGGGAATCTGGCTTTCCCGTTCACTTTGCTTGTCCGAGAGTCGCAAAAGGGGATCACATGACCCTGGGACACGGCAACCGTCATAAATAGAAACCAGTTCTCAAGCATCTGAATGGGAATCACGTGATCCTGGAGATGCTGCGAAAATCGTATCTGTGAAAAATGGCCGTCGGTCACTTTTTTTAGTGCCGTTGTAACTTTGAACGGTCTCTAAATGAACTGTTGTAAGTTGAGGACTGCCTGTAGTTGGGGAACTTCTTGGCTCACTGAAAGAGCTAACGGTAGCAAAGGAAGAACAAAGGTTCCATCATTAACTCTTCCAAGCAGGCAGTTTGAAATGATCCATTAATAGGGCAATCTCAGCATAGGCCTGTTTTGAGATTGGAGAACTTCCAAATCAAAATATTGTGTAGTGGAAACTTTCGCATATTCCCCACTTGGTAGTTTTCTGTGTCATGCTTACAGGAGCTGTTTTTTTTTTAAGAAGAAAACTCCCAGTTGTTTTCCTCAAGACTTTCTCAGTGTTAATAGATCAAGCTGCAGAGGTGACCTACGCACTGTATGGTCACTTCATTGGCGCCACTCACCTCTCTCCCCATTTCTCAAAATCTCCTAAGTTTATAGGTATCTCAAAAGGCCTTAGTACAGTTTCATTGTTTTCGCTATAATTTGCAGGGTACTGAAAATATCTTTCTGAAAATTTGTCCAAAAATAAAATAAAATGGCAAACCAATAAACAGAGAGCAAACCTCACTTCCTTCTAATACTGAAAATGTTACCTATTGGGGGAATGAAGCACCTGTAAGCGAATAACCAAGGACTCCACAAACTATTTTCTGCATTTTTAAACATTAAAGTTTCTTTCTGTCTTTCAGATTTGTATTTTGTAGTGATTGTTGCCTTGGTGCCATTGGCTGTATATTATCTAATGCAGACCTGTGTAGACATGTTCCTGAAAGTAATTTGGTTTAGGTCAAAATTTCATTTATTCATTTATTCAATTATGATTTATTATTTAAAAACCTCAGACAGCAATCCCCATTCAGGGAAAAGGTAAGATTCTTCCACATTGAGATTACAGCTAGGGTTTGTTTATTTTTCAATGATATGGAAATAAATTTGCCAGTGCCTTTTCCTGGACGGTGTCTAATTTTTATGGCCTGGGGATTTCTGGATTCTTTCCTATCCAAACATTGAACAGGTCTGACTCTTTATTTTTGAGAGTAGCTACAACCTATTATGTAGTGCAACTTTCGATGGAGCAGTATAATTAAAGTATGCCTGATAGATGACTAATTAGACTTACTTGAATACAATTATTCTTGCCAGTGTTGAACTTCTGTTGTTAGGAAGTTTTTCAACGTAAATTTGCCTTCTTCTAACTTAATATTATATGGCCTTGACCTCCATGTATTTGTAAACCTTGTCCCACCGTAATCTTTTCTTAGGGCTAAATATATCCAGTTCCTTTGCCTTGAAATTCCTGGATACTATTCTCAGCTTACTGCTCTACTCTATACTGTATCACTTTTGCCTTTCTTCTGGAACATTAGTGATCTCATCCACTTTTAGATCATCTACAAATACGATAAGCTATTTTTTTTTAACCTCTTTGTCCAAATCATTAATTAAAATGTGAGGAATACTGGCCCCACTGTCCAACTATATTGCCTCCATTTGGGACCAAACTTCAGTTTGATGAGAAATCATCGATAAAAACTTTTGAGTGCCATTTTTCAAATATTATGCCTAATCCAGTGATTAGACATAATATCCAGACCCTATTTAACTAATCGCTAATCAGATTATAATAAAACTATTACATATCTATGTTAAAATATATTCTATTTAGCACCCTCCACAATTTGTACTGGGTCAAAAAGATGAGTTTTTGACAAATTCATGCTGACTCACAGCCATCGTTGCATCATAATTGAAACCAATTGCTGTTTTGAGCACTTTGGACACCTCAATTGATACCAAGTTTTTGCTTTTTTATTAACCCCATTTTTACAAATCTGAATGGCCTGTATACACATTTCTTTGATGATTGGTCCCTCTTATTAACTCCTGTAATTGTCTTTTTAATTTTCACTCAATATTGGCTATTCTTCTTATGATTTATTGTTAAAGGACACTATATCTTATGATATACTGTCATGCTTTATTATTATATTCTTTATGTCTTTTTTTAAAAAAACCCCATCCACCTATAAGTCTCTTTTCTCATTCATTTCACGTACTATTTATTTCCGGGTATATAATATACAAAAGCAAGCCAAGATGATATGAAGAAATTGCAAATGCGAATCATAGACTGTAATACCATAATGGAAAGTGATTCAGGAAAAAGATTTTTAAAACAAGGAAGGCTTAACGGACAAAGTTTCCTTTTTTTGTGGTAAGGACAGATGTCAAAGACCCTACATTAGAAGGGATTATGTTTCACTTTTCAAACACATTCAAATCAAGCAGTGTAATCAAGCTTCATGAAATGTAATAAAATATGAATTTGGGGGAAACAAAACCACCTTTGGATCAATGTTATTTGTTCTGTTGATAGCGTTGTAAACATCCGTTTATTTAAGCAGCAAAGAATACTTTTCCATGTAAATCCCACATCCTTAACAAGATGATTTTAATAGGTTGGTTTTACTTTAGGGCAGGTCAGGCAATGGGAACTGCAAAACAATCAAATGTTAACCATGACCAAGGGATGATTGGCTGTTGGATGACATTACTGCTTTATGATGTCACTGCTGTCATAGAAACAATCTGTGCACACAAATGAATATGCTACCAGCCAGCACAAGAGCATGGAAAGCTAAGAGAGGAGGCAACATCTTGAGTGGGGCAGGGTCAGGGTCAACAAAAACTGAAAGAAGAGCGGTCAATGACCCGGGTTTCAATTCTGGTTCCGTTTAAATAGTATGGCTCATGAGATTGACTGGTTACACAGTCAATCTGGCCTTTGCAAAGTAGACCTATACAGCCCTGAAGGAGAAAGGGATCAAGATCGTAAAGTTATCTGTTTTGTTGATGTTGCTAACCTTAACATAAAGGATAGAGACAGACGTAAAAGTGCCGCTGACCCTTGCCTTGACCTACGTAATCTTGAAGAAAAAGAAGTCATTGTAATTAAGGACAACGAACACAATCGGCACTGCAATACCGAAGGAGCGGTCTGCCTTTTCAAGCAAGGCTCTTCTGAAGAACTTAACGTTGTGAGCTGGCTCAGCAACGACCTTCAGAAATACGCGATTGGATTCAAGCATGCACTAAGGCCCTCAGGCCCTCGTAAATCAGCTTACGAAACGCCTACAATTGAAAAGATGTCCCAGGGAAGCGACACGTCTTTCAGAGGCTCTTGCAGCCAGAGAGGAGATGACCTTTCGTATTACGTTAACAAGCTTTGTTCCTTAGTGGTTCAAATGGCACACAAAGAAATGAAAGATAAACTTGAAAGCAGTGGAAGATGCATTCGCCAGTCCATTAGAGGATCTAACGGCAAGAATGGGGAAGACTATGCCAAGCTGTCTCCCAAACCATCTCAGGATGACCCTAGAAAGACCTCACTCTTTTACGGTGAGATGTGTAATCAGAGCAAGCAAAATGGCTACAACCAGGGAGCAGACAGACAAATGTTGGAAAGGAAACAGTCAGCACAAGATGATGGTTCTTGTAGCAAAGGACTGATGGTGTATGCAAACCAGGTTGCTTCAGATATGATGTTCTCATTCATGAAAACCATGAAAGTCCAAAAGGGAAAGCATCCTCCACCAGCTTGTGTAGTACTAAAGAAGGTTCTTCTTAAACATACCAGAGATGTCATATCTGACTTAATCGATTCCACCATGAAAAACTTACACAATGTTACAGGAGTGCTCATGACAGATTCGGATTTCATTAATACTGTGAAAAAGAACCTTTTCAATGCTGGGACCCAAAAATCAACAGAGATTCTGGAAGCGATGGTGAAACGCCTATTTAAAGCGCTTTCAGGGGACGATAAGAAATCTCAAAGCTTAGCTTTTGCAGCACTGAAAGCTGGTACTCATTGTGACTCCAGATCTCAAGGAATGCAGTTCGCATCACTCAAGGGTGAGATGCATGGCCCTCTAGGAGGCAGAGGAAATGGACAGATGAGACCCCTTCCATCTGGGAGCAAGGGTTCAGATAAGCACTGTTCAATGGATGTGTACGCTAAAGACCTTATTGTAACAGCATTAATGTTAATACAGCAACATCTATTAGAAAAAAACAAAGACCAGGGATGCCGGGAGTCAAATACTACATCGTTTGGCTATGTCCATGACAGAACTGGTGGCTCCAAATATAGCTCAAGGCCAAGTGGAGGAAGGCAGGATAGCCTTGAATCACAAAAATGTGATATCTCAAGTATCCTTTTGTCAATCATCCAGAAAGTACTAAGAGAAGCTGGCTGCTGTTCAGACGAGGGTTTTGACAAAGGCTACAAACAACCTGCTTTCACTGAGAGCAGACCACAAAGGGCCTTATCAAAATCAAATGGATGCCCTGATATGTACGGAACAGACATGGAACAGATCAACAGACAATTTATTGACCAGCTGGTGGAATCTGTGATGAAGTTGTGCATGCTGATGGCTAAAGGCAATGAATCTGATGGAAGGTGCAACGGGAGACCATTAGTAGGTACAGGATCCGAGGTGATTGTGAACAACCAGAACTGCAACAACAGTACACAAAACAGAGAACTGCAAGCTGTGCTCCAGTGGTTGGTTGCTTCACAATTCAACGTGCCAAACCTGACTTTCATGAACGAGCACAATGGAGAACTAAACAGACTTCCACAGCTGGCTGATAAAGCAGTCAAGAAAGGCTACAGTGTGGGAGATATTGTTCAGGAAGTAATGAAGTATTACGAGAAACAACAGGTGGATGCCATGTCAGGATGCAGGCCTCAATGTGGACTGGTCGAATGGCTGCTTGCTAACCTGTAAGAACCAACTCTTCCCTCTCATGTTACTCTCATGTCCCCAGCGTAGGCGCCCACACCATTCTTTTCTGGCGCATCAGACACCACCATTGCAACCCGACTGCAAGCAATAACGCACTGAATTGAACCAGGGTAGCTGGGCAAGCTCATCAATAAAAAAAAGAATAAAAAAAAGTGAGGGGGGAGACAGGCTGTTTATTGATCACTTCAAACAAACCTTTACAGATAGCCAAGTCCCAGTTAGCTTTACCATCCTATTATCCAAGGATTCCAAAAACAAGAAAAAATTGCGCAATAAATAAACAACTATGCAAAAAAAAAAAAAGAGGTGCGGCATGGTTATAGCCGTTCAGATTTCTACCATTCCCATAAAAGGGTTTTGAAAATTAATGAGAAAAGCAAAGAAGAAAGAATTGGGAAAAAAAAAAAATCAGGATGATTTTTGGGAGGGAGGTGTGGCTTATAAATCTACCAGGTGCTAATACTAATAGTATTCAAATGGTATTACATTCTATTTAATTTTTGGCAAACTTTTTTTAAAAAAACAGTCTGAAAATCTGCAGTGGTGAATATAAGACCTATTTTTGCAATATGCATATTTTTCTACGCAGCTGACGTGATTACTCCGATGCAACTTTAATTCCCTTAATTTTTTTCCCTCTGCATCTTTCATAATATATTGGCTGAAATGCCACTTAGCTCTAGCATATAATTTGGAATGTGATTTTCCTAACAATCTTGTTTATATACAACCCTTTCTAGCACGAAACCATGGGCACAGAAAACTCATTCCTACTACCCAGTTATGGCAGAGGGCAAAACAGCAGATCGTGGCAGTTCAAGATAAATCCTTAATAGGTTTTCTATGCTTTCATGGTTTTAATCAGAAAACATTTGAAAGTAACCCTATCTCCCCTACAACACTTGAGTCAATATAGTGCCAATCATTTCATAGATTGCGTTGAATTGTAGGGAGATAGACAAGCAGTCTCTCGGGTTCCAAATTGATGGGTCGGGATAGCCCACAAGATCTTTAATTTCCTCCCCAATAGTTAAAAAAAAAGCTTTGTTTCAGTAACCTGCACTCATCTAAAGTAGGACTTGTTGACCTTCAACGGTTATTTATTGGTTGACCCTTACTTTCCATGATGAGGGGGAGCATAGGACAGCCAAACATGATGCTGAGGAAAGAGTCCCTTCAAACCATCTTGGCTTTTGAAACATTTATTTCCAAGCACTTTCATTGGGGACGTGGCTTAGGCCTTTGACTCATCCCGGTGACATCAGGTGGTCCAACAGAAGCAGGCTAGAACCAAATCCTGTTGCATTTCCCCACCCTACCCTGTCAGTTGCTTTAAGAATTTAGTAAAATGTGAGACAAGCCGTCCATTCCCATATTGAGGGGAAATTTATGCTCCACTTTACCCAGAAGCAAATAGTTTGGCTGCAATCAAGCTATAATGGAAAAAATGGAATCATCACACCCTGTCACATGCCTGTAGCTTTTATTCAATCACAGAGGTTATTGCTCATTTAACAAATACAAATTAGTAAGAAATGTTCTCAATCATGAACAACCTGAGAAGAAGAAAGAGAACGGGACTTCCTCATCGTGAGAATCATGGATCTTGCTTCCATCAACCAGGGCATCCTGCTTTTAAGCATTGGTTTCAAGTATAAGTAACATAAATTAGATACTACTGCAGGCTTAGCAGGTAAAATAAGGACTCGATGTCTAGGTTTACACAACACCGTATACTCTGAATCTGGATGAGTGGAATATAAAGGTATCCAGATGATCTGAAAACTACCCCACCGCATTTTAGAGTAATTTAGCATGTAACACCAAGCTGGTGGGTACCTACTACTTCTGGAACTCGGCAATAACGATATGAGTTAAATTAAGATTACGTGAATAAGCTACCCTGTAGTGTGACTAGCACTACATTAACGCTAAATCTGAACATAATTTGAATGCTGTTTTTAACTTGACACAAATTTTGCGCTTGGGTTAGTACAATTAACAGTGGGCCTACACCCTAATTATTTTTGGTAGGGAAGAGAGAACACAGAAAACATTACCAGCTGGAAGAGTTTTAACCCTTAACGGGAGGAAAAGTGCTTCTGTCCTGTAAAATCACCCAGTCTGGCCAACTGACCTGTCTTAAGCATTTGTCACAATGCATCTCAACATTTATGTAGAAAAGCCCTGGAATGAGGAAAGGCCAAGGTTTTTTAATAACATTTGTTTTAGTGATTTTGCAATTATAGAAGCATTTTTTGTGACACTTAAAAGTAGCTGGCAGAATGAAGAACGGAAAGAAACCACCGGTTTGGTTCCTCTCGTCCCAGGGAGCAGGACCCAGAAAACTAAACAAAAGAAGATTCTGTTTGCATGCAAGGAAACGGCTTCCTAACAATGAGAGGAATTTCATAGCACTACCAATTACCTAGGTCAGGAGTCTCCAACTGTGGTAACTTTAAGCCTCGCGGACTTCAACTCCCAGAATTCCCCAGCCACCTTTGAAGTCCGCCAGGCTTAACTTTGCTGGCTGGGGAATTCTGGGAGTTGAAGTCTGCCAGGCTTGAAGTTGCCAAGTGTGGAGACCCCTGACCTAGGTAACAACAGCTAAATATTTCTCCAAAGGCATCAAACTGCTGGCTGGAGAACTATCCGTCAGGAAACTTTGAACCTGGATTACTATACAGGGATTCCTCAACTTACGACCCAACATTTGTTGTTAAGTGAGACATTTGTTAAGCGAGTTTGCCCCATTTTACAACTTTTCTTGCCACAGTTATTAAGTGAATCGGCGCAGCTGATAAGTTAGTAATCCAGTTGTCAAGTAAATCTGGCCTCCCCATTGATTTTTCTTGTCGGAAGGTTGCAAAAGGGCATCACATGACCTCGGGACACAGCCGACAGTCATCAATAAGAACCAGTTGCCAAGCACCTGAGTTTCGACCACATGATCATGGGGATGCGGCAAATGTCGTAACTGTGGAAAAATGGTCGTAAGTCATTTTCCAATGCCGTTGTAACTTTGAACAGTCACTAAATGAACTGTTGTAAGCCGAGGACTATCTGTATTGACTTAGCGATAATCAGGGTAGCCTGAATGACCCCTTTCAACTCCATGATTCTATGAAAAAGCAGACTTTCAAGACAATAACGAGAACTTGAAAGTGTCCCCCTCTTTTCCTTTATACACACTTTTATTTGGGACGCTGATTTTTTGGGGGGTTTATCTTAAAAGCACAATTTGACAAGCCACAACTTCTTTTCTGGTTCTGCTTAAAAGGTAAAGGCAAAGGTTCCCCTCGCACATATGTGCTAGTTGGTTCCTGACTCTAGGGGGCAGTGCTCATCTCTGTTTCAAAGCCGAAGAGCCAGCGCTGTCCGAAGACATCTCTGTGGTCATGTGGCCGGCATGACTAAACGCCGAAGGCGCACGGAACGCTGTTCCCTTCCCAACAAAGGTGGTCCCTATTTTTCTACTTGCATTTTTACATGCTTTCGAACGGCTAGGTTGGCAGAAGCTGGGACAAGTCACAGGAGTTCACTCCGTTATAAGGCAGTAGGGATTCGAACCGCCGAACTGCCAACCTTTCTGATCAACAAGCTCAGAGTCTTAGCCACTGAGCCATTGCATCCCTTAAAGAGGGATGAGAGCTATATTGCTATGTGTTTAGGAACCCTGCAAAACAAAGCTCTTAATAAAGAAATAGATCCCTAAATGGATGCATTGAAAATGACTCATCGAATTTACCTTCCTGTCCCCAAATGTCCATATTCTTGACATTTGGGAAACAAAAGGTAAATAAACTTTCCATGGATAGATACTTTTTAAAAAATTTGGCTTATATCATTTTTGGCACTTTCATGTTTTTGCTTGGCATCTTGCAACACACTGAATTTATTACTGCCGAAGGTTTAAGGAAAGTTGCAGGAACAGTATCAAAATCAAAACAATATTTATACAGCCATTCAAATATGTGGGGTTACAACCTCTCCCTTGGGATGTGTTGACCCTGGGCGATATGAATGGTAACCAAGCATACCTACAAAGCCACAGAGCTTGGTGTATATTAATGAGTCCAATAAAAGAAACAGCACTGCTATAAAAGAAAAGCAGTAAAGTGTCTTTCGCAATAATAAAAACTCCCACACTGGTTGAATATGGAGGGAGAGTTTAGAGCGGGGTGGGTGGCTCCACAAGGGGACTGTGAGGGCTGGCCTATTTCAGTGGTGACTGGGAGAGGCAGATATAGCGGGAACCGAGGGGGGTTAGCCATCATCGGGGAACTCGTACTCGTCAGTTGGCAGCGGTACAGTGTTCTGACCCCTCTGGCTCATCTCAGGGGCCTGTTGACTCGGGAATTCAGGGCCCTGGGAATTAATCCTGAAGGAGAGGGCCAACCTGGCTTGCATCACTGAAACCTGGTTGGGGCAGGAGGGGGGTGTCCCCCTCACTGAGATATGCCCCCCTGGGTTTCAGGTATTGCACCAGCCGCGACCCCAGGGCAGGGGTGGAGGGGTGGCTGTTATTATCCGTCAGGATCTCCATCCACAGGTTGGCGCGGCTCCAAAGGTTGTTGGGTGTGAGTCTCTCCTCTTGAAGTTGGACTCAGGGTTTCAGTTGGGCTTGTTGCTGACATACCTGCCTCCCAGCTACATGGCAACAGCTCTGCCTGTGCTGCTCGAGGGGGTAGCCGGGCTGGTGGTTGAGTTTCCCAGGCTGATGGTGCGTGGGGACTTCAATTTGCCTTCCCTTGGCGAGACCTCAGATGCGGCCCAGGAATTCATGGCCTCCATGGCAACCATGGACCTGACCCAAGTAATTCAGGGTCCGACTCATAGGGGAGGACACACACTCAACTTAGTTTTTATCTCTGAGCAATGGTGCCGTGATCTGGAATTGGGGGATTTAGTTATTCAACCCTTGTCATGGTCAGATCATTCCCTTTTGAGATTGGATTTCCTGATGCCCACCCCATGCTGCAGGGAAGCGGGACCGACTAGGTGGTTCAGCCCCAGGCACCTAATGGACCCATTTGGGTTTCAAAGGGAGGTGGGGGAGATTCCTGATTCCCTTGTCCACAGCTCGGCTGAGGTTCTGGTGATGGCTTGGAATAGTGCCGCTGCTGGGGCCTTAGATCGGGTCGTGCCAATCTGTTCTCCAATCTCGGAGGGCCCCTTGGTTTACCGAGGGTCTCCGAGGGATGATGCGACAGAGGAGACGTCTAGAGCGCCACTGGAGGGCCAAGAAAGCTGAATCTGACCGAACACTACTAGGAGACCATACTGGGACCTATTTAGTGGCGATAAAAGTGGCAAAGCATTCTTACTATGCCACTCTTATCGCGTCCGGAGACTGTCGCCCAGCCACCCTGTTTAGGGTGACTCGCTCCCTCCTGATACCAGGGGAGGCTGAGGAGCCCTTGCAGGGTAGAGCTAAGGAGTTTGTTCAGTTCTTGTCGGATAAAATCGCCCAGATTCGGTTGGACTTGAACTGGCTGGACAGGATCCATGGAGGTGACTCGGGCTAGTCTTAGTCCTGTTATCTGGGAAGAGTTTGTTCCTGTGGCCCCTGATGATGTGGA
>JANHGC010002312.1:117027-127981 GCA_027560395.1 Boaedon fuliginosus | reverse complement strand
TGCTATTGCTATCCATGTTGTAAGCCGCCCAGAGTCCTTCGGGAATTAGGCGGCATAAAAATGTAATAAATAAATAATAGGATGGCGCACCAAACAACCTAGAGAGGTTTGCTATCTCTTCCTGCCTCCATCCTTGCGGCCTCTTTCCCACCCTTCCCCTTGTGAAAGCCTTTTTCTCAAAACGAGCAGCATAAGGAACAGCGATGAACTGGGGGGGGGGGGAATAAATAAATTTCCTTGCCGAGGGTTATTCCGTGAGCAGCCACTAAAATTCAACCTCCCGCGGCTTTTATCTCCTTTTTATTATACCTATTTCCAGGATGCTATTTCAGGTTTTAGAGGTGGGAGAGAAAAAATCCCAAGACTTTTTTTTTTTGTTATATTCAGAATTAAATGGCAGTCAGACACACGAGCGCACTCACAGACATACACACAAGCACAAATAACCACCCACGTTTTTACTCTTTCATGAATATATTTGGGGTATTTCTTTTAAGTTCTCCTAACTAGGTAGCAGTGCTACGGATTTATTCCTTTATAAACCTTACCTTTCTTCCAGAGTTTGGGGGATCACACACGTCCATTTCGTTCCATGAATAGTCATCTTTTTAAATGATTGTTTTACCTACTAGGTAAAAAAAATTTGCGGAGAGGATATACCATTTTTTTTTAGTTTTCAGCTGCAGCCGCTAGATGTGACCAGGGAAAATTGGGAATCTGGTGCAAAACTCCCACCCTACCAGCAACTCCAAATCTTGGTGAATTTTTAAATAAAATGATATACAGGTAGGAATTACACCATTAACATTATGGCAGGTATTTTTAAAGGACCAAAGAAATACCAAGAAAATGTTAGCAAGCAAGGTAGTGCTACTGATTATAGTAGGTTAAAAAAATTCCCCTTAAAAACAAACCAGGCACCTCCTTTTGTTGAATGTTATGCTTTCAAGGAATTTGATTGATTGATTGATTGATTGATTGCTTATGTGCCATCCTATCGAGGTTAAAAGGTAAAGGTTTTCCTCGCACATACGTACTAGTTGGTTCCTGACTCTAGGGGGCAGTGCTCATCTCTGTTTCAAAGCCGAAGAGCCAGCGCTGTCCGAAGACGTCTCTGTGGTCATGTGGCCCGCATGACTAAATGCCGAAGGCGCAGGGAACATTGTTACCTTCCCGCCAAAGGCGGTTCCTATTTTTCTACTTGAATTTTTACACACTTTCGAACTTCTAGATTGGCAGAAGCTGGGACAAGTAACGGGAGCTCACTGTTATGCGGCACTAGGGATTTGAACCGCCGAACTACTAACCTTTCTGGCTGACAAGCTCACGTCTTAGCCACTGAGCCACCGCGTCCCTTACACGTTCTGCTTATATCCATATAAAATGTACCTAGAGCTTGTGTTGGATGAACATGGGCAAAACGGTGCCTTGATCTTAAAGAAAATATACGCTTGGACTTGGACGATTATTTCCCTTGATTGTTCCAATTTTACACCCCCACCATCCAGTCAGAGCTGAAGAAACTTCCTGGATGAGAAGTGAAACGTCTTCAAAGAAAAACAAGGAAGTCCAGTTGCCTCTTGAAAAAAGCACCTTTGGGCTAAACCAAAGATACTGTATGTCTAGAAGCTAGCTGAAATCTATTGCAAGGCAAATATAATATTTTGAGTAGAGAGTATTTTAAATCATGACATTTTATTTTTGAAATATTTTTATCGTTCTCTGCAAAATTAATGCAAATAAAGGATTACTACTGAGTCACAAAAATGTTAGGTAGATTGACAGGCCTAATCTTTAAATAAGTAATAGATCAGGCATACCCGAAATTTACCTCAGTGGGCAATCATTAATATCAAAAGAAAAATATACAGAATGGGATGGGATGTACGCTTAAAACACAAGAGAAAGGGAAACCATTAAGGAGACTTGTTAAAAATATGAAACCACAAGGCCATTACATTCAGTCCTATATTCAAATTTAAATTAAAGCTGGATGGTGTTGCAACCGGAAGACGAGATAGGGAGATTTGATTGAGCAAGTAAATTATATGCCAACATCACCCCAACTTTTATTAGATTCTGTACACTCTCTCCCCATATTTCACATAATGAGATGTATAATAAAGCTTATTTATTCTCTACCAGTACGAAATGTCATTTTTGTGCTAGCTTCAGAAAGTATAGTAAAACACGTAAGGAAGTCGTGCTAAAACAATTTATTACCAACGATTTTTGCTATAGAAAAAGACACAAATGGTATTTATACTAAGAATTTCTTCAGTGAGAAAAAAAAGCTTAAGTGAAATCCTCTACATTAATTATTGATTTTTTTCGATTTCCTATTTTTCTTCCAAATGTTCAAAATTGCTTCTGTGGGAATTCATTTCATCCCCAAAACAACTGTGAGGCACATCTGGTTGAGACAGAATAACTCAGCCTGTCACCCTAATGTCACCCTAAAGTTTTAAGGGATAAAGATGGATGTGAACCTGTCAAAATTTGAATGCAGCCTTTGACATTTCCCCCTGGTGTATTTTTCTACTCATATGGTTTTAATTTGTTTCAGTCAATTAAGATGCAAGAGAATTGGAGAACCATAAGTGTGCACCCATTAAAACTTTAAATAAATTAATTGTAACATGAATACTTAATTCTATTTTTTTCTCTACCCGTTATCTTTCTCTCTTCATTTTGGCAGTGTTCCTTTTAAAATCTGTCCTCCACCATATCGTCAAAAGCTGTGTTTCTTGATCTCATGAAAGTTCGATACACCAAATTTCCAAATTTTATGGAACTTATTTCCAGGTATGTGATATTTTTGAAATGCTAACAGCACTTAGCCTACGGTTAAAAAAAAGAAACTTGAGACAGATCTGAAATTTCAAACGTTACATTGGAGAAAAAGAACTACTTTCCATGCTGATTTTTACTTATCAGGTCTTCTATCTTTCTTTCCACTGAACTTTCAGTGCTGTTTATTTTGGTGGTTTAAAAAAAAAGTAATTCATGACTTCTCCTTAAATAAATAGCAACTCATAGTATTATTTAATAAGGAGCTGCAGACCTCAGTCATTTTTCTACAGTAAGACACACACACACACACAAAGAGAGTCTGTAGAGATTCTCAGTCAATTGGACTTTGTTTCTTTGAAGAAAGAACTGAAGAAGCTTCTTGGATGAGAAGTGAAATGTCTTCAAAAGAAAAAAAAAGTCCAGTTGTCTGCTGAAAAACCACCTTTGGGACAACCATGACCTGGATGACTGAGAATCTTTACAAAAACTTTTAGCTATACAATTTGAGTTGAAAACCCTTTGAATGGTGTGGGAGTGGGAATGGATTTCCAGAGAAAAAAAATGGCAGACTACAGGAGCCATTAGTATTACTCAGGTGACCCTGAGGACACAGATAAACCTCCCAAGTACTTCAACGGCCCTCTACAAGGAGGCAAATTACTCCCCACTATCCTGTCAGAACTGAAGAAGCTTCTTGGATAAGAAGTGAAATGTCTTCGAAAGAAAAAAAAACAAGAAAGTCCAGTTGCCTCCTGAAAAAGCACCTTTAGGACACAGAGAGAGAGAATTGAATCTGTTTGTGCAAATTGCCCTTTGTGTTAGTTGTGTCAGATGCCTGGGAATCTTTTCTTTCCCCACCTCTGTGGCTCTAATACAACTGATTGTTATTCTCGGTTGATTGACAGGGGCTCCCTTTGGAACCTTGATTGTGGCTGCTCCTGAGTGGTTGCTTCATAGCTGTTCTCCCAAAGAATGACTGATCCATGCCCTACAAAGAAAGTAACGCTAGATGGCATCCTTAGCCGACTTTTCCATATTTCTGAATGCTTCCACGGAGCTTAATAATTATTGGCAGAGTAACAGCTGCAGGTTGTTCAGAAACAGAAATATAGGTGCAATGTACACAGACTGTTGGACAATAAATTATAGAAATGTGGGAAGCCATTTCAATACTGTCAGCATCTTTTGACACAAGTTCTCCAAGGTTTCTAACAAGGGGTCCTTCATCTTGAATGAAGCTTTCCCTTTACCGGTCAATTTCCAAATCTATCAAGGGCTACTAGACAAGCTACCTTCAAGTGCTTTTATGCCCTATAAGGAGTGTCAAAACTTTCCCAAAGACATCTTCTCTGTATTTTATTGCTTCTTGCATGTCCATTTGCAGATCAAGTGTTTGCTACCAGCTTCTACTCACTGGAGTACTGAAGTGCAAGTATATCTGAAGCTAAAGATGGCAGGCCTTCCCAACAGATTCTTTTTTGAAGGGTATGGCATCTGAGCATGCATAAAATAACCTAAGAATTCCCTAAATGTAAGTGCTTCTCCAACTACATGTAATTTGTCATGCTACTTTTGCAGTGATGTTCCAAAGGACATTGTAATTAAAAGGTCCTGTAAGATTTGGTAGAGGAATAAGTTAACCACTCTTAATTCTCTGCTATTATTCCAAGGAATGCAACATCACTTTTTTGTAGTCAAGACAAATTTGTCATAAAACCGGGTAGGTGAATGAGAAAAAGTAGCTGAAATATATATTATCAGAGGGTGATGCTTCTTTGTGATGTCACTGCTGCCATAGAAACTATGTGTGCACACAAGTGAAAATGACATCTGGCAGCAGAAGAGCATGGAAAGTTGAGAGAGGAGGCAACATCTTCGGTCTGGCAGGGTCATCAAAGCAGTTCAGCTGATAAGGAACAAACTTACAGTCTTAGGAAGATTTCCACTTCCAAGCCTCAGAAGATGTCTCAGGAAGTTGATTGGTTACACAGCCAAGCAGGTGTGTGTAAGGTCGATCTCTATAATCCTGGAGGAGGAAAGGATCAGGAACGCAAAGTGATTTGTTTTGTCGATGTTTCCAGCCTGAACATTAAGCAAACAGATGATACAGATAAAGATGCTGCTGGCCAGTCCAAAAGCAGTGACTCTGCCACAGGACTTGATCTGGGGAAAATGCAGGACAAAGAGGTCATAGTAATCAAGGACAGTGACACACCAGAACAGTCTAAGACAGAAGGAGCAGTTTGTCTGTTCAAACAAGGTTCAACCGAAGAGCTTAATGTTGTGTCCTGGCTTTTTGATGACCTGCAAAAATATGCATGTGGATTTCAGCATGCACTAACCCCTTCAACTGCCCCTCCTGCACAAAAGCCATCGGCAGCAGACAAGATGTCCCAGAACAACAACAACACAGCTTACAAAGCTTCTGAAAATCAAAAAGCGCCATCAGATGAAGTAGCATGCACTGTCCAAAAGCTGTGCACTTTGGTTATGCAGATGGCAAGTAAAGAGATCTCTGAAAATTTGGAAGATGCTGCTAGCAAATGTATACGCCAGGCAATTTATGCTACTAAGGACGGGAAACCTCTTAATCCCTCTGGCTCGGTAAGTAAGGTTGCATCCAAGATGGTGAATGACATTATGGAAAATGCTCAGGATTCCAATAAAGATAAGAAAGAGGAAGGTAAAGGACTCCCCAAGAAAACATCGCTTTTTTATGGTGAGTTATGTTCCAACCAAAGCGAATCATCACCAGATGAAGACGGAAAATCAACACATGCCCACTTGATACATCCAAGAAAACAGATGTCTTGCAACGATGGTACTAGTTCTTTTAACAAAGGGCTAATGGTATATGCAAACAAAAATGCTAAGGATATGACATTTTCATTTGTGAATGCCACCAAGATACACAAAAGGCCACCACTCCCAGCCTGTGTGATTCTGAAGAGAGTGTTTCTCAAACACACAAAGGATGTCATATCGGACTTAATCGACTCTACCATGAAAAATCTGCACAATGTCACTGGAGTCCTCATGACCGACTCAGATTTTGTTACTATGGTGAAGAAAAACCTCTTCAATGCAGGAACCCAGAAGTCAACTGAGATTTTAGAAGCAATGGTATTAAGAATGTATAACGCTTTGATGTCGGATAATAAGGACAGAGGGCATAGTCTTGTATACTCTTTATTGAAAACAGGATGTTCGTTAGACCCCAACTCTCCAAATATGCACTTTGCATCTTTGAAGGGTGGGGTCCATATGAGGGAAAAGGTAAGGCAAGAAGGACCGACATCAGCACAAAAAGTAGGTGAAACAATAATTAAGGATGGAATTAGCATGTTGAGATCAAGAGCAGGAGGCAAAGGTCCAGACAGGGGATGTCATGATAAGAGGCCAGAAAAAAGTAGCTCTACCACTGAGTTTCTAGCGAAAGACCTCATTTTGACAGCTTTAATGTTGATACAACAACATCTCTTAACTCAGTACAAAGAGCCTGTTTGTGAGTCAAATACATCTTCATTTGGATTTTATGAAAAGGGAGGCAAACATGGTTCTAAATCTCATACTTCCAGGAGTGATCCACAGCAGCAGGAATACCAGAGGGGGGAAATACAAAGTGCCCTTCTGTCGATCATCCAGAAGGTCCTACAAGAGGCTGGTTTCAATGTAGATGAGTGTGAAATAAGCAAGAATACCAAGTCAAACTCGTATGATGATAGATCTAGTAGAAAGCCCACATCCAAGCCGAATAGTTCAGATGTGGATTGTGAAAATATGGAGCAGATAAATAAGAAGTTCATTGATCAGCTGATGGAATCTGTGATGAAACTCTGTATGTACATGACTAAAAGCCCTGATTTTGTTGTTGAAGATTACTCTGACGAGCAAGGCACATACATCACAGCAAGAAACAAAGGCATGTCAACTCCAGATTCAATGTTATCCCAGAAACCTACACGAACTAATATTGGAAAGCCGCTTGTACCTGCTGGCTCTGAGGTGATAGTAAACAATCAGAGCTCCAATAGCAGCTCACAGAACAGAGAACTCCAGGCTGTCCTCCAGTGGATGGCTGCTTCTCATTTCCAAGTGCCCAATCTCACTTTCATGAATGAGAATGATGATGAGCTGAAGAAGCTTCCACAACTGGCTGACAAAGCAGCCAAGAAAGGTGCAAGTGTGGGGGATATTTTGCAGGAGGTAATGAAGTATTTCGAAAAACAACAGGTTGATGCCGCTGTGGGAAACATGCCTCGTTGCGGACTACTTGACTGGTTGCTTGCTAATCTGTAGACAAGTAACAACACCTCCCTCTCATTGCTTCCACCCAGCAAAGTGCCATCTTAATTGTAAGATGGAAAAACAATACAGCTCATTTTCCATAGACAGCGGTTCCACAGGCTGTGACACACAAGCTGGGTAAAATCACCAATAAAAAAATAGAAATGTCAACTGTTACTAATTTGTTTATTATTTTTTATGTAGATATTATAAATAAGTTACAAGAGTAAAAATAAATCCTAGAAGTATGTTTTTAATGGATTGTTATGAAAGTAGTTGGTTATACTGATAGTATCATCTTTGATTTCTCTTTTGTTTAAAGGGCATAGTTAAAGGGCATAGTTTTAGGTCTAATTACAGTTCCTTTTCTCTACTTTTCATTACTAACTCTAGCAAATAATTCAAAGTTGGATGTTGACATTGTACTTGCTAAACCATTTTTTTATATTTCCAATTTTTACTATGTATTA
Source organism: Boaedon fuliginosus (assembly GCA_027560395.1). NCBI lineage: Eukaryota > Metazoa > Chordata > Lepidosauria > Squamata > Lamprophiidae > Boaedon > Boaedon fuliginosus. The sequence goes on along the minus strand of JANHGC010002312.1, from coordinate 120,431 downwards.
ATCAAAATCAATTAAACTTTAACATCTTTATAAAAATAATTATGCCAATATATTTATTGATATGTAGTCACTCCATTGGTATCAATCCATTGTAATAAAACTAATGAAATATGGTCATTCTTACTGATGGCCTGGAAGGGTTGTGAAAAGTTTCACATATGTATATACATGTAGGCAAACCTTGTCTCTATCCCCTTCTCTTAATACACACACAGAGACACACTGCTGTACTGATTTGTCTTTGTTAAATTTTATTTCACATTTATTCCCCCCCCCCTTTGTTTTATTAAATAATGGTCATTTTAAAAAAATCCATAATAGTAGTGCTAAAGCAAATATAGAGGGATAGATATTTTAATCTGCAGTACAAATGGTTATGATTTGTTTCTTCTGAAAAGTTTTTCACATCCCCATAATTTTAAGTACACTTCTGCAAAATTTGCCATGTCCTCTAAATCATAAAATCCCTTCTATTTTTCTGATATGGAGTTGTTTATTGTTTGTTATCATTAATTCATCCAAAGTTGTGTTCATGCTTGTATAAATAACTGGATTTTATCAAACTCAAGAATGCAGGCATTTTCACAGTTAGATTATTTGAACACTAAAGTTGTCTATTGCCAATTTTTATTACTTTGATTAAAGATACAAATATATAGGAACCATGAGAATGGCTCAAGGGTTACAGGTGACTAGCCAAAACTGCCCACTGTGTCAATCTTTTAAAAACACAACTAACTGGGGAAATTTTTCACATAGGTATAAAAGACACCCAACCTACTTGCTCTATCACAATTCTTGAACCTGAAGGGAGCTACTCTGAATGATTATATTACACTGTATGCAGTTTATCTCATTACTGTTAAATGCATGTCTTATTTGTTCAAAGATGAATTAAAGAAGGCTTAAGAATCTGAACTATAATGATTGCCCTTAGTTCTTCTTTCACCACAGTACCACTGTAACTTTAAATTTTATACCAGGAAAATATGTTAAAGAAAGTTTGAATACTCGGCTGACAGTATTAAACAATGGACATTTTTAGATTTTAATCCTGTTAATAGAGTACAGGTACGGTTAGGATCACAGTCTCTGTGTAAATACATTTATTAACTGGTGCTTAAAGAATTAATGTTAAAGGTTAAAGCATAATAATTGGCGCATTGTTCTCCAAGTTGTTTTTCACCATAAGTATGAACTAGCTAATATGACTACATGCATCAATTCTGTGAGGGTGATCATCCATCCTGCTTTCCATGGTAAAAAAAGAAATAATATTTTTATCTTCTCGAAAGCACAAATTCACAACTTTGCACTATAAATTATTTATAATAGATCAAAAAAGAATGCGCATCTAGATGTTGTATGTGTGTTTGCAAGAGTCTGATGTCCCTTTATCATTTCAGAACCTCTGGCTTTTTGTGAGAGATTGCACACACAAAAGCAGTAATGCAATAATATTTTGACAAAAAAAAAAAAACAGTGCATATGAACACAAAGAGGATAGTCACATCCCAGTCCTTCACAATGGTTCTGGGTTACAGGTAGACACACACACTCCCCACAATCCATGCAGCCTCACCTGAGTAGCTGCAGACTGACAGGGAAACGAAGATGATGAGGACACAACAGGGATGTCAGACTGGACAGCTGCCACAGTGGTAGCAGGCGTAAAAATCAGCTGTGAAGGCAGGAAAAAGAAAATTGAAAGCCACACAAAGCACACACACACACACACACACACACACACACACACACACACACAATACAGGCAATCCTCGCCTTACAACAGTTCATTTAGTGACCGTTCAAAGTTACAACGGCACTGAAAAAAGTGACTCACAATTGTTTTTCACACTTATGACCGTTGCGGCATCTCCAGGGTCACGTGATCAAAATTCGGAGGCTTGGCAACCGACTCATATTTATGACGGTTGCAGTGTCTCAGGGTCATGGGGCCATCCTTTGCTATCTTCTGACAAGCAAAGTCAATAGGGAAGCCAGATTTATTCAACAACAACAACAACAACTGCAGCGATTCACTTAACAACTGTGGCAAGGAAGGTAGTAAAAAGGGGCAAAACTCGCTTAACAAATGTTTCACCTAGCAACAGAAAATTTGGGCTCCATTATGGTCACACGTCGAGGACCACCTGTAGTCTGAAAGCAAATTGGTGCGTCTTTTCCTTTAGTACAAGACCTACGAATATTTATTCTAATGTCTTAAAAAGAATTTTCACATTTTGAGTCACTTTGCTATTTCATCTCCTTGAAGAATGTCTGCAGCCTGAGGCTTTCCCCCAAAACTACATAATTACATGCTGTTCTTCATTGGTATTTGAAAGTTACTAAAAAGGAAACTGTCAAATAGGTGTAAAACCCCTGGACAACCTTGGCTGATCTTAGGAGTACTTCAGGTACTTGGTTGGGACACTACTACAAAGTATCAGAGTTGAGAACTAGGGTGAGAAATCAAAGAAATCTCTCAAAAGAAGACAAGATCAAATCATTTCCATCAAGAAAACATGGATATTGCTCCGTCTGTGAGTTCTTTTCATAAAGTCGTAGTTTACTTTCTTTAAGTTGAGGCTAAATCCTCCACCAAACCAAATATAAATTTGATTAAAGGCATATAGCATTTCACCTTAGCCTTGTATCTATGTCAACGTTTAAATTAAAAACCTAGCCATATTAGAAATTAATGCAACAAATATGTAAAATTTAAGAGCGTGAATTATAGCTGTAGTGTGGGATAATGGAAGCCATACTAAGACTTAGAAAAATGAAAATTGTTTCAGTGTGCTGAGGGGAAAAAAGCCATCAACAAGTTGCTGTTTGTATCAGAAAATCAGAGTTGAAAGAGAATGCCTACTTTTTGGAAATTTAGACCTCTGGCTGAACAGAGCAATCTAAAAGTTACAAAAAGAGGCACAGATGCATCTTCTGTACCTATCCAAATATGTATACGAATATTCCTATAATGATAGAAATAATAGAGGTGCCACTGTTTGGAGTCAAAGACTATTTATTTATTTGTAAAATGTATAGGCTGCCCATCATACCTCAAGGTAATTCTGGGCAACTTACAATCATAAAAAAACCAAAACTATACAGGTTAAAAACATAAACAAGTGAATGCAAAATTCAAAACACTACCGCCAATTAAAAAATGGGCAGGATGGGAGGGAGAGGTGGAATCCGTTGTTAATCGATCAACCGCCTCCATTGGGATATTCCCTAATTGGAACCCCAAGCTAACTGGAGAGGCAGTAGGCTCTTCCGGAAGGTCAGAGAATGGAGGCTGACCTCATACCTGGGGCCAACGTATTCCACAGAGCAGATGCAGAACATCTCCTGGATCCAACCAGTCGGAATAGTCAAGTTGATAGGGCCCGCAGTATGTC